>CAUYPK010066661.1:0-39847 GCA_963574355.1 Loris lydekkerianus | reverse complement strand
CCTACTATGAAGCTAAATTATAGCTTTCACATGAAGGCTATAACCCAACTATAGCACAAGACTATGAAGAAAGGGCCAAGGAAGGGGAAGGGAGGGAAGAGGTTAGGGTGGAGGGAGGGTAATGGGTGGGGCCACACCTACGGTGCATCTTAGAATGGGTACAGGCGAAACTTACTAAAGGCAGAATACAAATGTCTACATACAATAACTAAGAAAATGCCATGAAGGCTATGTTGAATAGTTTGATGAGAATACTTCAGATTGTATATGAAACCAGCACATTGTACCCCTTGATTGCACTAATGTACACAGCTATGATTTAACAATAAAAAAGATTAAAAAAAAAAAAAAAAAAAACAAGAACAAAAACAAAACCTTACCAAGGATAACAGAACATATCAGGCACAGATAGATAATATAGACCAGGTAAAAATAATGACATTTCAATCAACAATGCACTGAGTATACAACAGTGGTCCCATGAGGTAATAATGAAACTGAAAAATTTCTATCATCTAGTGAGGTCATAGTTGTGGTAACACTGTAGTGTGGCACATTACTTACATGTTTATGGTGTAAACACACCTACTGCACTGCCAGTCATATACAAATATGGTACATGCGATTATGCACACAGCACATAACACTTGATGATAATAAATGACTATGGTACTGATTTATGTATTCATTATGATATGCTTATTATTATGTTAGAGTGTATTCCTTCTACTTATAAAAAAAATTCAACTGTAGAATAGCCCCAGGGTTGCGGCACCTGTGGCTCAAGGAGTAGGGCACCAGCCCCATACACTGGAGGACTGGTGGTGGCAGGTTCAAACCCAGCCCTGGCCAAAAACTGCAAAAAAAAAAAAAAAAAAAAAGAAAAGAAAAGAAAAGAAAAGAAAAGAAAAGAAAATAATAGCCCTGGGCAAGCCTTTCAGGATGTACTGTCTCCAGATGAAGGCACTGCTATGTTAGGGGATGACAACTCCACGCATGTTATCACTGAAGACCTTCCAGTGGGACAAGACAGTACTACTGATGATCCTGACTTGGTGCAGGCCTAGGCTAGGTGTGTTTTTGTCTTAGATTTTAACAAAACTTCAAAAACAAAACAAAACAAAATTAAAAATAGAAAAAAGCTTATAGAATAAAGATACACAGAAAATATTTTTGTACACCTGTACAATGCATGTATGTTTTAAGCTGTGTTATCACAAAAGAGTGAAAAATTTAAAAAATTCCAAAGTTTATAAAGTAAAAAAAATTATAGTAAGCTAATGTTAATTTATTATTGAAGAAAATTTTTTTATAAAATTCGTGTGGCCTAAATGCACAGCGTTGACAAAGTCTACAGTTGCATGCAGTGAGGTCTTAGTCCTTCCCATTCCCTCAGTGTTCACTCACTGACTCACTCACCCGGAGCAACCTCCATTGCTGCAAGCTCCCTTCACCTAGACAGGTATACTATTTCTTATATTTTATACCATATTTTTGCTGTATTCTTTCTGTTTAGACATGTTTACAAACAAAAATACTTAAAATCATGTGACAATTCCCTGCAGTATTCAGTACAGCAACATGTGGTACAGATTTGTAGCCAGAAACAACAGCCTACACCAGATGGCCTAGGTGTGTAGGAGGCTATACCAGGGGTCCCCAACCTTTTTGGTACCAGGGACTGGTTTCATGGGTGGGAGAAATGGTTTTGATGTAAGTCTGCAAGCAATTGATTTATTACCTCTCTTTTAATGATAATCCATATTCATAGCCTTTCCCCAGTGCTGGCATCACCACCTCAGCTCCACCTCGTATCATCAGGCATTAGATTCTCATAAGAAGCATGCGACCTAGGTCCCTCACATGCACAGTTTACAGCAGAGTTCACACTCCTATGAGAATCTAATGCCCCACTGATCTGACAGGAGGTGGGGATCAGGTGGTGATGCGAGCGATGGGGAGCAGCTGCCATTACAGACGAAGCTCTGCTCAGTGGCCCACTGCTCACCTCCGGCTGTGAGGCCCAGTTCCTAACAGGCCACAGATCAGTACCAGTCCAGGAGCCCGGGAGTTGGGGACCACAGAGCTATACCTCTAGGTCCTTGGCAGTACATTCTATGATGCTCGCATCCTAATGACACATTGCTCAGAATGTGTCCCCATTACTAAGCAACATGACTGCAATAACAATACAGGTCTCTCCTACCTTCTGCACTAGTCAACCAGAAAATCAGATATTCTATATGATATGGTAAGGCAGAAACTATTTTCCAGTTTTTTATAGAAAAATTACAATTCATTACACATCAATCCAAAACAACTAGCCAAGTTCCTGAAGTGTAACTGAAACACAGTAAAGCACCTACCTATACAAAAGTAACAAATTTCCGTGTTAGGATGTAAAATGCTTAACATATCTTATATCTTAACATATCTTAACATAAAATGCTTAACTTCCTGAGCAAATTGTCTAAATGTCATCCTGACATTCTATCAATTACATCTGGAATTTTTTTAGAGATAAAATCTTCCTCTGTCACCTAGGCTGGACTACAGTGGCTCCATCATAGTTCACTGTAGCCTCCAACTCCTGGCCTCAAGTAATCCTCCCACCTCAGACAAATAGATGGGACTACAGGCACATGCTATGATTTTCAGCTAATTTTTTTTTAATTTGCAGAGACAAGGTCTCACTATGTTGCCCAGGCTGGTCTTGAACTCCTGGCCCCAGGCAATCCTGCCTCAGCCTCCCAACATGCTGAGATTACAGATATGAGCCACCATGCCCAGATGTATTTGGAATTTAAAACAGACTTCCCACACACTGTTCTGTTAACCATGAGGTATTTGGTGTTATTGAGTTTCTGGGACATAAATACAGATACTAGAAAAACATTAACCATGAAGTCATTCAATGAACTTTGCAAATTACATTTGTTCAAATGAATTGAATGGCTGCTTTCATAAGTAAACTTAGCAAGTTAACTATACCTTCTAAACATCAAAATTTGCATATTCAAAATGGGGAAATAATAGTGTTATCAAGGAGGTTTTTGTGAAGATTAAAAGAGAGAATGCACCAAAAGCAGTTAGCACAGAGCCCTAGCATTTAGTGCATGCTCAATAAATGGTTCCTATTATTATCTTTATTATCTATGTAGCAACTGCAGATTGCTGCATAGATTACACGTATACATTTGTATCATTATACAATGATTTATACCTATGCTATCTTGCTTGATCCTTAAAACAGCTGTGGAGGACATGGACTTTTACCTCTACTTCATAAGTAAAAAGAAACACTTAAAAGAAGTTAATGTGATTTACCTAAAGTTACATGGTTATCTAGCTATACACACCATGTTTGGCCATAAATCACCATAAAAACCAGGGATTGATAAACCTTTTCTTAAAAAGTCAAATAGAAAATATTTCAGTCTTTTTTTGTTTGTTTGTTTGTTTTGAGACAGGAGACTCAAGCTGTTGCCTTGGGTAGAGTACTGTGGCATCACAGCTCACAGCAATCTCCAATTCCTGAGCTTAAGCAATTCTCTTGCCTTAGCCTCTTAAGTAGCTGGGATGACAGGCGCCCACCACAACGCCTGGCTATTTTTTGGTTGTGGTTGTCATTGTTTGGCAGGCCCGGGCTGAATTCGAACCTGCTATCTCTGGTATATGTGGCTGGCACTTTAGCTGCTTGAGCTATAGGCGCCAAGCCTAAATATTTCAGATTTGAAGGCCTTACAGTCTGTCGCAATTAGTCAACACTGTCACTATAGTACCAAAGTAGCTACAGACAATGCATAAACAATGGGTAGAGCTGTGTCCAGTAAAACTTTATTTACAAAAATAGGCAGTAGGTTGAATTTGGTTCGTGGGCCATAGTTTGCAGACATCTGTCCTAGACCTTTAGATTACTAGTCTAGTGTACTTTTAACTACATTATAGTAATTACCTATTTTGAGGTTAGTGTTTTACCATTAAACTTAATAGCATTAACTAGCAGGAAAAAGATAAATTAAAAATAACCTGTAAAAGAACTATGAAATCAGTAAGATATAACGTAAATATTAGTAGTATTATCACTCTCTCTTTTCCAGCTTCTAAAACCCTCTCTTAATTCTTTCCTTATTTCCTTCTCCTCCAGTAAGGCAGTTGGCCTAGAAGTAAATATATTTCTATCTCTTTAAAAGTATTTACGGCAAATAATGTTTGCAGAAATCTTATTTAAAATAAAGTAGGGGGCATTCCATGAGATACCAGAATAACAAACTTATCAATACCTTGTCTTTAAAACTTACAGAATGTGAAAACTTCTGACTACAACTTATAAGGGCATGTCTCAGGAAAGTGTAAAAGCAGTGGTAAGCAACCACTATATTCTCAATCTCAAACAACAGAATGATCATCAGTTTTCTCATAAAAGCCACGTGTTAGGATGGTAAGGACACTGAACTTGAAATTGGAAGACCTAATTTGGAACTTCTTCTCAGGCACTTACTATCTTTGTAATCTAGTAACCTACATATGAGAGGTGATTGTGAAAATAAGTAGTTATTAGAGACAAATAACTACTTTAAAATACCACCATTATAAACATTGACTATTGTTGCATTTGAAATCATAAGCTTCTCACTTAGGTTCACTTCTATATTTAAATAGCAGTATATTGTGATATATTATAATATAATAGTAAAATATAATTAATAAAGCACCAAAATATCTTATCGCTAAAGATAAAGCATACAGTACTTTTTTCTGCCAAGGAGCTAACAGTTCTAAAAAATTCCCTCATTTAAGCCAACAATATTCCTTTCAAATTAAAACAAGTCTGATGATATGTGCTAGGCATTTTACATATATCCACTCATTGAGTCACCTCCAAACAACATACTATTTTAAAGGTAACTGAAATTTTCAGATAATTACTGCTTAATCTATTTTAAAATGTATTGGTAAATTCAGTAAAACTGGTCTATTTACCACGAGTTAAAGAAATTAGGATATTATTAAGTTTAAGCATCAGATTCCCAAAGAAACAAATCTAGAATTTCAACAAGAAAAAAAAATTAACCAAAGAAAAAATTTCCTCAAACCCCAATGTTAGCTTAAACATAGTGAGAACCTTTCCACTGGAAATGACTGAATGTAAGTTCTTCCAGAAAGTGGATGTTTTCCTCGATAATTTTTTTCCATGAAATTTATAGAAACCATCATAGAACAAAATTGGTGACCCAATTCTTCAGTTCTGAATAACTAAATCAGTAATAGAAGCTTTTTAATCATGACATTAAATATAGCATACAAAATGAGGAAATAGAGTCTACAAAATCTTTTGTAAATAGATGGCCCTCCTCACTCCCTTTATTTATGCCAGTCTGGTCCTTAAGAGCAAAAGCCTTTTTTTTTTTTTTTTCCTTTGATAAAATAAAATAAACTTCATCTTTTCCCTCTGTTGCTCACTCACCTGTTGCACTGCATGCTCAGGGCTCCATGTGGGCTACAGTCACAAGGCAGACAGAGACCAGAAGTGTGATTCAGGTAAAAGCCCTCCACGCAGGTTTCACAGACAAGTCCCTGATAACCTGGCTGACACTCACACTGCCCTGTAGTCTGGTTGCAGCGATTCACATCCAGGCTTCCGACTGCAGAGCAGTTGCATACATACTCTGAAAACAAAGAAGGAAAGAGACATTACCAACTAATATTTAATGCCTTTTTAATAAAATGAAAACTCTATCTTATTTTTCTTGGTAAGTTATGAAAACTACTAGGTAAAGATAGATAAAATTAATTCCATGCTTAGAAATTAAATCTTGAAGAAGGGGAAAAAATATTTAAAAATCAGCTCCAGTTCAAATTTATTTTCTATCCTGTTTATTTAATTGTGAAATATATACAGTAAATAAAATTATGTACAGTTCATAGTTACAAAGCTACCATTCTTAATTTCCCTTATAGTGCTCTTCATCTCCTATCCCTCTTACCCAACACACCACTTTGTGCAGGTGTGTCTGCTTATGATTAGTTTTTCAGGAATGGAAGCCTCCAAATGCAGGCTTATCTGCATGGCACTGAGAACACATGCTGGAAATGATATGTTAAATAATAAATAATCCCATTGTACAGCAACAAAAGCCTAAGGCTTAGATGATTAACTCTGGTAACCTACCCAAGATCGTACGTACAAGACTGTGATACAACTGGAATTATAAGCTCATGTGCCCTGCCCAGGAAGAAAATTAATGAAGAATTGAAAGTTCAAGGTGGAGGAAATGACGAACAATAGATCCAGAGGAGAAAGTTTACAGGTTCATTCTGATCAATGAGAAGAACCAATCACCAATTTGAGTGTCTTTCCCAAATTAAAAGATTCAAAAAATAAAAATTTCCTTTAGGTACATTTCAAATAGTTCTTTGGATAAAAATATTTAGAAGCCCTTAGTTTTAGCTTTATAATACAAAGACTCATTTAAAGGTCAGTTAGGATTTGGTTTTTGCTATTTCTACTCATTTTATCACAAGGAATGTTTTCAATATATTCTGACACAGGAATTTATAAGCATGTGCAAAAACATGTAGTTAGAATCAACAGCAGATAATAATCTAGGAATAGGACTTACTCTAAAATAGCTATGAACCTAGGCTTAACAAGTCCTGAGAAATCGATAGTACAAATGATGTTTCCAAACAGATAAGGTACTGGATATAAAAATGGCATTATACTGATCTAGTTTAGCTTGGAAAAAGATAATCCCTAATGTTATTTTTAGTTATTTCAAAAAAGCTACTCAATAATGCAAATCTAGAGTCCTACACAGAAAGTCATTAAGGGGGTTGCTTCTCAATTCTAGCAAAGGAAATGAAGCTTCAATTTTTTTATGTAGCCACAAATAGCCTATTCACACAAGTCAAAACAAAATATTCTTCAAAGAAATTCCCACTTGGCCAACTCTATACTTCTCTCACGTCTATAGTTCCTAACCTTTGGTGTCAGTTTATTTCCCTGAACCAAACACCTCTTCTAATTTGTTAATATAACAAATAAAGGAATATATGTTCGTGGATTTCTTTACTTTGTGTAAAAATAAGTGGTGAATTAGTTACAAAACCTGAAGGAGAATCCAGATTTCTTTCTTTCTTTCTTTTTTTTTTTTTTTTGAGACAGGGCCTCAAGCTGTCGCCCTGGGTAGAGTGCCATAGCATCGATGCTCACGGCAACCTCCAACTCCTGGGCTCAAGTGATTCTCCTGCCTCCACCTCCCAAGTAGCTGGGACTATAGGCGCCCACCACAACACCTGGCCATTTTTTGGTTGCAGCCCTTGTTGTTTGGCGGGCTCAGGCTGGATTTGAACCTGCCAGCTCAGGTGTATGTGTAGCTGCTTGAGCCACAGGCACTGAGCCTGGAGAGTTCAGATTTGTTTACCCATAAGCTTGAGAAAGAAATCACCTTCCTATCTTATTTTCACTAGGCTAAACATGACATGTCTTTGAAACAATTATGTCTTCCACCTGATATCTGTTTTCTGAGTATGTATATTGGTTTTTTTTAAATAACAAAGTCATGTTCAATCTAAAAATGCCAATGATATATTCTCTTCTGAAATCTGGTAGAAATTCAACATATATCCAAATCCTCCTGCAGTACCAATTTCATCACAAATTAAACTGAACAAATTATGCAGGTGTAGGCAGAACTAGCTCAAGAAAAATTAAAAGATTAAAACCCTCCATAATAAGGACTATGGATTTTATTTTATTATTTTACTATTAATGTATTTCCATCAGAAAACTGAATCAGTATTCCTAATGAATAAGATTAGCAGTATTTTTATAAGAATACAATTAATCTTAATCTATGAACTGCAATTTAAACACTCAGTATTTTTTTCAGTAAAGTTCTTTTTTTAAAATTAATTAATTTATTTTTTATTTTTATTATTATTTTTTTTTTTGCAGTTTTTGGCCAGGGCTGGGTTTGAACCCACCACCTCTGGCATATGGGGCTGGCGCCCTACTCCTTTGAGCCACAGGTGCCGCCCTCAGCATAGTTATAATGGATAAACTTTCAGTACTAAGTTCATTCACTATACTTTATTTCTATAGAGTCAGTCAATCTAATCTTCTCATTATTCCCTGAACATACTCTGGTTTATCATATCTCTGAACATTTGCTCATTCTGTGCGTCTTGGAATGCTCTCTGTTCCACATATTCAAACCCCTATTTCAGAATCAGCTGAAACTCACTCCTCCATAAACTCTAACTGTATTGCCCCTGTTATGAATTCCTAATAATACCTACTTCCTACTCCTCTCATAATGACAACAGTTTAGAAAGGCAGTGAGAAATAGTAATGACTACAGACTGTAGAGGTAGAATGCTAAGGTTAAATACTGCTCTCTCACTTATTAACTCTACAACCTCAGACAAATTAAGTTAACCTCCTTGTGCCTTCCTTTTTCTCACCTGTAAACAGGATATGTTAAAGCACCTAAAACACTCAGCTCTAATACCTAAGCTGAAAGTGCTTTGGACTACTACATTCATTATTAATAATACAACAGTTGGAAAAAAGTAGAAAGTGATTCAGATAAAATAAATATAAAATTCAGATGTTAGATTTATAGGCCACAGCTTTGTTATACCCTGTGGACAAGATCTGAAAGCCCAGGAATGGGTTTATTACCATGGCAGCTTTGTGCGATTTCTAGGAAGTAGAATTAGTGTCCTGTTATGCAGAAATCTGAGTTGTGGGTCATCAGGGTATAACAAAGCTGTGGCCTAATAAGAGGATAGCCTACTTATGCTAGGCTACAGACATTACCAATATGCGCGCCTACGTGTACAAATATAGAGGTGAAAACAGAGGATTTAGGATGTGATTCAGAGATGATGAAAAATGAGCATTTATTGATTATACGGCCTCAGGGTGAATGGCAAATATTCCAGGAAGAGTGCTAGAAAGGGGATGACAAGAGGCACTATCATGTTAATACTTCTCCCCAAAATAACCAAAGGAAAGGAAGAGGGTACAAAGCACGCTAAGTGCCAAGGGAGCATGTGCATCTTTTCTGTTTGTAGTTCAAAATCCAAGGTCCTGTCCCAGTGATTGATCTTAAGTGAAATAAACCAATAGTATGACAACTATCGTCAATGGAAAACACTGTAAGCTCCACTAAATTTGTCAGGATACTCTGTTAGTTTGTCAGAAAAGTAAAATTTCAGACAATTCACAGCTCTAGACATTCATGTGGAACCAAATAGGAGTAAGTGGAGAGATAATGCAATCCCCTTAGTAGGAGGCTGGCAGCCTAAAAAGAAGACAGGAAATTTCAATTGATAGACGTAAGGGAAGGACCTATAGCCAAAGACAAAAGGTAAAGCGCTGTCTTCATAATGAGGTAGAACCTTAGACCAGCACAAAGGAGTCTGCAGTACGATTAATGGTAAGTTGTCAGTGGATGTTAACTGGAATGGACAACAAAAGCTAATCACAGACAAGAATGAGTGAGATGCCAAGAAGCTTTCAATCGCCTGCGAGTAAACATGGAATAAACCCTTTACCATGCGAGCAGCAGGTATTACATCTCAATATTATGTAATTCTTGTGAAAACTCCATAGAGAAATAGAGAAGGGTACATGTTGGATCTATTAAGTATAGAGTATAAATGTCTTAACACAATAATTAAGTAAACAAGATGAGGTATATATTAACCAGTGTGATGTAAATGTTCCTAATTCTATATGAAATCAGCACATTGTGCCCCATAAATGCATGAATGTATTTATGCATTATGTATAAACGCATAATGTGATCTATGTGTTTACGATTTAATAAAAAAAAGAGAGAGAAATAGAGGAGAGTAATGTAAATGTTCACAGAGGAACCACAATCTTTGACAATGACTTTTCTTTTTGTTCTCTGCTTTTCTAAAGAGCAATAAAAAATAGTTTTTAGAATTCTGAAGAAGAATAAGAAACTAAAATCTGGTGCCGAGCTGCTTTAAGCATTTGAAAATAGAATGAAGTCCCAGAGAAGAGATAAATTGGCATTTTCCCCTGAGAACTTGAATTTATGGGATGATTTTGATATCCAAAGCAATCATTGTATTTAAATCAAATGCTATACATTTTTTCAAACATTCCAGGGGCAAAGGGATGAGATGAATTTTTTTTTTAGCACTAAAGAAAAAACAAAACAAAACAAAACAATAATTTTGCTTACAAGTCCCATGAGGCTCCCTGTTGGGCAGACACTTGCTCTGGTAAGAGGTTATCTACTTGAACACACTAAAGACCTTTTCTAGGCTTTTTATACACTTGATAGGCTTAGCTGGTTAAAACTCAATTAACCCTATGGTTCTTAGATGGCTCTGTAAAAAGTCCATCTTCCAGGAATTTTTAGTGTCTTCTGGCACTTGCCTTCATCACCTCTGACAACCGAGAGTTTAAGAAAAAATACTAATTGTAATTATAGGAGCTAATGAATGTGCCAACTCTCTGTGCCTCTTTTTGAAGTCTGAAGTGCTGAAATTAACTGTGATGCTCAAGCAGTTTGGTACAATAGCATGTTTGGCCTCCGCAGATAAAGAACTACAAAAGCAGTAAAAGAAAAATTTGCATAAAAAGATGAAAAACTCTGTGCCCTCAGTCAATTCATGAAGCAAACCTCACAAAACAAAGAATGTTAGATAACAGTATAGTTGCTAAACTGATTACAAAATGGTTACATTTAAGCAGAGATAATGGAAAACAATTTGTAACGAATGTACAGCACTCACAGGAATGTGGTCCAGGAATACAGCCTGAAATTCTACCAGCATGTGTAGCCTTTTGTAAAATCATATAAACACTTTGGCAAAACTCTATTTCTGGAAGCTTTTCATTCATTCAACAATGATTTCACTCTAGCTTTTCTTTTTTCTTTCTTTCTTTCTTTCTTTCTTTTTTTTTTTTTTGAGACAGAATTTCACTTTGTTGCCCTCGGTAGAGTGCTATGATGTCACAGCTCACAGCAATCTCAAACACTTGGGCTTAAGCAATTCTCCTGCCTCAGCCTCCTGAGTAGCTGGGACTACATGTGCCCACCACAACACCCGGCTATTTTTTGTTGCAATTGTCATTGCTGTCTTAGCTGGTCAGGACCAGGTTCAAACCTGCCACCCTTGGTATATGGGGCCGGCACCCTACCCACTGAACCACAGGGCCTCTTTTCTTTTCTTTTCCTTTTTAGTTGACATGTAACAATTGTACATATTTATGGAATACAAAATAATATTTTCTTTCTTTCTTTCTTTTTTTGAGACAGAGTCTCACTTTGTAACCCTTGTTAGAGTGCCATAGCATCATAGCTCACAGCTCAGGTGATTCTCTTGCCTCAGCCTCCCAAGTAGCTGGGACTACAGGAGCCTGCCAAAATGCCTGGCTATTTTTAAAGACAAGGTCTTGCCCTAGCTCAGGCTAGTCTTGAACTTGTGAGCTCAGGCAATCCACCTACCTCGGCCTCCCAGAATGCTGGGATTACAGCATGAGCCAGCCTCAGAGTGATATCTTCCATGCAAGTATACAATGTGTAATGATCAAATCAGGGCATGTCCATTACTCAAACATTTATCATTTCTTCATGTCCAGAATATTCAAAACCTTCCCCTAGCTTTTTGAAAACATACAGTAAATTAGAGTTTACCATAGTAATTCCCACTCCTGTGCTGCAGGATACCAGTACACACCTCTCCTATCTAGCTATACGTAGTGCCTATTAACCAGCCTCTTCCCACTCTCTTCTCCCTCCTACTTTTCCAACCTCTAATACCCAAATTCTACTCTTTACTCCATGAGATTAAAAAGGATTTTTTTTTTGAGACAATCTCAAGCTGTTGCCCTGGGTGCTGTGGTGTCATAGCACACAGCAACCTCAAACTCTTGGGCTTAAGCGATTCTTTTGCCTCAGCCTCCCAAATAGCTGAGACTACAGGCGCCCACCACAACACCCACCTATTTCTTGGTTGCAGTTGTCAGTGTTGTTTGGCAGGCCCCGGCTGGGTTCGAACCCACCGGCTCTGGTGTGGCTGGCACCCTAGCCATTGAGCTACAGGTGCCAAGACCAAAAAAGATTTTTATCTCCCACATAAGAATAAGAACATGAGGTATTTATCTTTCTGTGCCTAACTTCTTTCACTTAACATAATGTCCTCCAGGTTGATCCATGTTGTCACAAATGATAGGATTTCATTCTTTTTTATGGCTGAATAGTATTCTATTGCATAAATATGCTACATTTTCTGTATCTATTCATCTGTTGGTGAACATTTTGGTTGATTCCATACCTTGCCTACTGTGAGTGGTGCTGCAATAAGCATACAGGTCCAGATATCTCCTTAAGACACTAATTTCCTCTCCTTTGGATAAATACCCAATATTGAGATTATTGGATCATATGCTAGTTCTATTTTTAATTTTTTAAGAAACCTCCATACTGTTTTTCATAATGGCTGTACTAATTTTCATTCCCATCAAGAGTGCATAAAAGTACAAAAAACAAAACTGTCTAGGCTATTCCTAAATTTTTCACTTTCCCACATACAGAAAGCATATAAGATATGCTATAGTATTGCTGGCATCTGCTGTTAATATCAAAGTAGCAAAAACTAAATGACATGTATTTAAAATGAATTAAAGTTCAGTCCCTATAATCAAAAGTAAAAACATTTAAAATTTAATAAGTTTAAATTTGTCTGAAAAATATTTTTAAAACATTATCAATATGAACTATAAGTATTTTAAAATATACTTTATGGTGAGGTGCAGTGGCTCCTGCCTATAATCCTACCACTCTGGGAGGCTGAGGCAGATGGATTGCTTGAGCTCGGCAGTTTGAGACTAGCGTGAGCAAGAGCAAGACCCTGTCTCTAATAAAATAGAAGAAACCAGCCAGGAGTTGTGGTGATCGCCTGTAGTCCCATCTACTCGGGAGGCTGAGGCAAGAAGATTGGTTAAGCCCAGGAGTTTGAGGTTGCTGTGAACTACAATGCCACAGCACTCTATCCAGGGTAACAGAGACTCGGTGTCAAAAAAAAAAAAAAATCTCTCTCTCTATGTATATATATGGATATACATATATATGCATACATATACACTTTGTTATTAGTTATTTAATATCTAAAAGGTGATTTTTAAAAGTTCCACCAGGTTTTAAACTTTTCCAAATATTCTTTAAAAACAAGAAGAATTTTCTTCCAGAGTTTCAAAATGTCTAGAAACTTTACGTCTCTATTTGGACACGCACACTACACTTTAGTATCTTCATCAGGAAAACATTTGTGTGTGATAAGCCAATTGAGAGCTGATCTGTAGTTAAGAAGAAATTTACTTTTTTTTTTTTTTTTTACTCTTTTTATTTATAAAACCATAGCTGTGTACATTAATGTATTTATGTGGTACAATATGGTGGTTTTATATATAATTTGACACAATAATTAAGAAAGTGTAGTGAAGGCTATATTAACCAGTTTGTTGTAAGAAGAAATTTAGTTTCTCAGGCAAATTAACACGGAACAAGCTAATTCCAGGATATAAAACATTTTGGGAGGTTTAAGAAGTAACATCATATGACATGGGTCATGTCAACTCCCATGTCACTGGAATAATTATTATCTTTTTCTGGAGTGAATCCTAACACAGCCTCCCAACTTCCCAGGGAATAACCTATTCTTCTACCTCCTCCCCTCCTCCTTTTTTTCTCTGCCTATTCACTGAAGTTCAATGTTTGAAAATTAAATGAAACAAAGAATACAATGCAAAGTAGTACTCAAATAACAAGTATTATTTTTAGTATTTGGATGTACATATTACACTTTAGTATATTTATCAAAAGAGCATAATCATTTAGTGAACATATACACAGCACTCTGATGTAGAGCACTAGCCATTCAAGTTCTAAAGCAAAGGAGATATCACAGTCTTTAGAGTTAGAACCACAGCCTGACGTGAAAAGTAAATGAAGTAATTCTATTCTCCACACACAGAACAAACATCAGAAGAACATTCACTCAATAAAGTCAAAGAGCAAACTGCACATTAAAAGGCAATGAGTAACCATCTGTCAGAATGGCTAAAATAAGCCAAAAAACTGACAATATTAAATGCTGGCAAAAATGCAGAACTTTCAGATATTACTAACATAATATCTGAATATTTGCACATAATATAAGTGCAAAATATTATAGATAACTTTGGAAAATAGTTTGATAGTTTCTTATAAAGTTAAATACACTTTTATCATATGACCCAGCCATTCCAATCCTAGGTATTTATTTAAGAGAGATGAAAAGTTATATTCACACAAAACATTGTACACAAATGTTTATGGCAGCTATATTTATAATCATCAAAACATGGAAATCCCCCAAATGTCCTTCTGTTGGTGAATGGGTAGACTGTGGTACATCCACACAGTAGAATTCCGTTCAGCAACAAAAAGCAATAAATCCTTGACATGCAAGCACATAGAGAAATCTTAAAGAAGCCAGACTCAAAAAGCTATAAATTGTATGATTCCATTTGCATGACTTTCTAAAAAAGGCAAAATTGTAGGAGCAGAGACTAGATCAGGGATTTGCCAGGAACTGGAGGTAGAGGGGAAAGGGCTGTCTACAAGGAGCCAAAGAAGGGCATTTTGACCAGGTTTGAAACTATTTTGTGTCTTGACTATGCACTTGCCAAAACTAACAGAATTGCACATCAAATGAGTAAATTTTAATGAATGTAAAATTTAAAATAAGCAAAAACTTTTTCAAAAAGTAATGAGGTTTTACTAGGTTCTTAAATTTTGCTGGAGAAATGCCTTGGTATATACCACAAGCAACTACTTCACCTGGACTGTGGCACTAAAGTTAATAGGGGACCCAATAATGATTCGGTCCTTTTCAAAGTGAATGTCACAATTAAAATAATGGCAAGTGATTAGTGCTTCTGCTGACTATTGCATAAGGATTTGTGGAACATTTTAGGACTTAAAATGCTATTGAACTAACAGATTATTTTTCTTTTTCCTTTAGCTATAACTTTAGTCTTCAGCTGTAATTACCCTTATGCAGAATGAGGGAGAAGAAGAAAAAAATGATAAATAAAGATATATAGGATTCTCATCTTTTTTTCCTATATACAAATGTTTGTTTCCTTTTGAGATTCTTCCTTAAAAATCCTACTCTGTCTAAACAAAGACCAGGAAAATGCATGTAAATATCTTTGAATCACATCTACCCAACATAAATTTGACCTTCTTCACAAGCCTAGAATAGGATCTACAAAAAAAAACCTCTCTTAATGTTCAAAGTAAAAAGAAAAGTAAAAATGATTGCCAAAATCAAGAGTAGGAATATGTAATTCAAATCTCTGCCTGTATATCAAATGATTTTAAAACACCCCAACAACCCATATTGTCTTCAGTATAGGCCTGATTTTCTCAAAATGTTCTTTTTATTAGGATTATATTTCATCTTTATAGGTTTAAAGAAGAATCTGAGAATGGTGTCATCCTAAAGAAAAGGAATTATCAGCACCAGAGTTTTATTTCTATAAAGAGTATCATTCTAGTATAACAATAATACTCAAATTACATTTCACATTTATTTTATGGCAGGGTATAAACCTTTGAAAACGTAGAAAACTAAAAATTTAAAGCCGCTGAGTTTCTTGAGTTAAACCAGACTCGATAGAGATGTGGAAAGTTTTAAAGCCATCAGTTTTAAACAAAAGCTTTAAGCTTTAGCTCTTAAAATAAAAATATATCAATTAAAATTCCCAATCACTATTTACTATAGGAAGACATTTCTTCTAATTTATGGTAGACATATGAAAAGTTATTGAGCAATATAGCCCAGATTTTACAGAAAAAATTTCTGTCTCACATTTAAGGACCATGTTGTTAGTGTTTGCCTGTGGCCCACTGCCAGTTTTCCACAATTCAGAGACAATTTATCTAATTAATGAGACAAGATGACAAGTTCTGGGAAAGGCTGTAACAGCTAAGCTTTACTACTAACAATAACAAAGATGAGATTCCCAGTTACTGAGCATACACTGCACTTGTATCAGGCATCACAATAGAAACTGTATACTTTTGGCTTCCTTTAGTCTTCACCACAACCCTGTGATGTAGGAGGTTATTCTGAATGAGAAATCTGAGTCTCAGAGAGGTGAAACAAATCATACAACTAACCAGTACTGGAAAAGAGATTAAAACCCAAACTAAAGAATTCCAAACTCCAAGTCTTTTCACTATGGGAAGCTTCTGCCTATGATAATGAGTAGAAAATCCATCAGACAAACCCAGAACACCTTAAAATCAGATTTTGCTGCTAATTAACCAGCCCTATAATCTTTAGTTAAGTCTAAGTGCTCTGAGTTTAAGTGTGGTGATTCTTGTTATATGGATATCATAAAAAATAACTAAAAGCCAAACTGTATATGGCTATGTATACATATACTGTTTTTTTGGTTTATAAAAACATTTTTTTTTTTATAAATGAGTAAATGGTGTATTTAGTAATACTAATAAGTAAATCTTAAAGCAACTTCCGTCCATTTAAATGTAAGTGTTAAGTTTTAAGGGAAAATCAGGTTTAAAATTGTTTACTGAGGGCACCTTTTCTCCTGTTTCTCAGAGTGGCTTAGCATAGTCATGATCGATAAATTGCTGTCAAAATCTATTTAAACTTGATTTTGTTTTATAAAATAAAATTAGAGCTGTTCAATTGCAATGACAAATATCTTTAAGATTAAATTAAAATTCATAAAATCCAGGTACAAAAGGTTACAAAAGACACAAAACAAAAATATACCGAAAGGTTGAAAGTAACTGCAGAGAAAAACAGGAAGTGAAATGCTAACTGAAAGAAAACTATTACAGCTAGTTAAATCAATGAGATAAAATAGATGTTTGGTGGGGGAGCAACCCTACATAATGATAAAACGTTCAATTCATTAAAAAGATATAGTTCTAGATTTGTATGCATGTAACACTATAGTCTCTAAATATATAATGTAAAATGATTAGAAATATATACTATTATTTCTAAGGATGAAGTGAAATAAAAATGTGACGGTTCTTTCTACCTAAATAAGATATTTACTATTTTATCTCCATAGATGTCTCATGTTTTTTGAAATTTGAAAAATTGCCCCAAAATTGATATCAAAAATGAGATAAGACACCCAGAGTAAAATGATGAAATTGAAAAAAAAAAAAGAAATGAGATATCACAATTGCTCTCAAATGGGGAAGTGAAATGAAGGCTAGGAATTAGAGCTGGTTAAACTATAGCTTATAATTTTCTGTCAGAGGGAACTTGATTGTAACCCAGCATTGGAGACATAATTCATTAGTTTCCTGAAGTCATACAAAGGACAGAAGTGAGAGAGAGAAGTCTAGACTAAATTGTAGGAAAATATTTAGTATAGAGGATCAGGAACTTAAATACTTCCCCTCATTAGCATTCTGAATCTCCTTATTCCCTAAAGGTTCTTTGGACCTACCCCTATCTATCCTCTACTGTGTTCCTAGAGTGCTGTTAGAGAACGTCACCTTAGTGAAAGATTTACTTTCACTGTGTCCCTAGAAGTGCTCCCAAATCCTTGGATTTATCTTGTTGTTTCCATAACCATTGCCTGTGGTGACTATTCCAGGTTTCTCCTTAAGTCTTCCATCCTACCCTACAACCAATGAATGGTTTCATTCCCAACTTCATTGAAACTGAGACCTTCTTTCTTCTCTCTTCTTCCTTTTGCCCACCCACTTAACATTTCCTCCACTTTCAGGCTAACCAACTTTTTCAAGATTAAACAATCCCTCTATTATGTCTTCTTGGTGAAGTGATTCTAATATTGTTATGTTATTTGCCTCACAATACCTTTTTTCCCTTTAAGTCTTCATTGTCTGACATTAATACAGCCACTCTAGCTTTCTTTTGATTTGTATTTATATCTTTTAATGTTTTTAATAGCTCTTTTCCCCAATCTAATCCATGATTATACACTACATGTAATTGTCATGTCTCTTTGGTCTTTCTTTCTTTTCTTTCTTCTAGTTTCTGTTTTTGTTTTGAAATAGGGTCTCACTTTTTTCCCAGGCTAAAGTGCAATGGCATCATCACAGCTCCCTGTGACCTTGAACTCCTATGCTTGAGCAAGCATCCTATCTCAGCCTCCCCAGTAGCTAGGATTATAGGCAGTTCAACCATACGTGGATAACTTTTTTTTAATTTTTTTATAGAGGCTGGGTCTGATAATGTTGCTTCAGCTGTTCTCAAACTCCTAGCTTCAAGTGATCCTCCTGCTTCAGCTTCTTAAAGTGCTAAGATTATAGCCATGAACCAAAATAGCTTATATTATAAAGTCTATCTTTTGCCACTCTTTCGTCATGTAATTACTGACATGTTTGAATTTAGATGTATCTTTCCCCATTCTTCTATTTCTCTATTTCTACCCAGAAAGATTTTAATTTGAGGGGGATGGTTGCTGGCAGGGTTATTTCTCTTGAGTTGTCTTTCATTCTACTACTTTCATCCCCTTCATTAATATCTGTCTCTCATGATCTAACTTAAGCGAAAATCTCTTTTTATTCATTTTTTTCAGATGAGGTCTCACTATGTTGCCTACACTGGTCTGCATTCCTGGGCTCAAGAAATCCTCCTGCTTCAGCCTCCCAAAAGTAGCAAGGGCAATCTCATAAAGTTTTCATTTGTTTGCTTTTGTTATCAAGCATAAAGAAATACTCCTCCTATGAACAACTCCAGTATTACCTGTATTACTTACTAGTTATGTATATATAAAGTTCCATCTTCTGTGATCATTCAAATAATTATATAGGAGCATTACCTTAGCATTTAGATTATGAGCGTCTTACAGGCAAGAGCCTCATGCTTTATATATCACTCCTTTTCTGAAGTGCTGTCTCTTCCTATTTCTTGCCCTTCTACCCCCACCAATGCACAAATAGATAGAAGATCTTTCCTTTCTCCCTTAGTTTGATTCTTCACTGGACTGTTAGCTCCATAAAGATAACCACTATGTCAGTCACCTATTCTCAGCTGACCAATTTAAATATTGGCACTGGAGAGAAAGCATAGTCTTGGGTCTATTAGGGCTGGCGTGTTGGAACCTGGCCTGGGCCTGCCAAACAACAATGACAACTGCAACAAAAAAATAGCTGGGCATTGTGGCAAGCACCTGTAGTCCCAGCTACTTGGGAGGCTGAGGCAAGAGAATCACTTAAGCCCAAGAGCTGGAGGCAAGAGAATCACTTAAGCCCAAGAGCTGGAGGCAAGAGAATCACTTAAGCCCAAGAGTTGGAGCAGTGAGGCCACACAGCATCATATTGAGAATGCAACATAGTAAAACTCTGTCTCAAAAAAAAAAAAAAGGAAAGAAAGAAAAGAAAAAGAAAAAGTTCTTCCTGATTTGATGGAAAACCTGAAAGCCTGATACTATGTATTTTAAACAATGATTTTCAACATCATTTCTGAAGTTTATGGTGGAACGCAGAGGAAGTCAATAACCTCTCTGGCCTAAGTTCCACAAGATGAGCTGTGGTAAGGAAAAATAGAAGAGCAAGCCAGGAGGGCAGAGGAGAGAAGGAGAGGACTGAACCACGCCATCTGTAAGGTCTTTTTTTTTTTTTTAAACCAGTTCTCCTATTTTATGGTTCTAAACAAAGAATGACCACCTTAGTCTACTTGTCAGATGTCTCCCTGGTGGTAGATAATTCAATGCCACAGTAAATGATGATTAATTATCTTTAAGAAGTACTTTAATAAAACAATGTTTTATTTAGGCTTTATTGTATGCAACCTGAAAATGTTCTCATGCACAGTGTAGTACAAATAGCTTCTTTTAATGTTTGAGGAAAGTATAAGTAGAGACTTTATTAAAAGCAGAGCAAGAGTAAGCCAAATCATTTTTAAGTACATTTATTAAAATACCACTTACCATTCAATAAAATTCACTTGCTTTAAGTGTATACTTTAAGGATTTTTAAATTAATTACATAATTGTGCAATCATTGGCACAGTCAAATATTAAAATATTTCTATCACCTCTAAAAGATTCCTCATGCCTATTTGAAATCAGTCTTTATTCCCACCCTCAGCCCAGGTAACCACTGATTTACTTTATATCTCTATAAATTATTAATAAATCCATAGATTTGCCTTTTTTGTACAAGAAAATCTGAAAAGACTTGGAAATTAAAATAACACATTTCTAAATAATCCATGGGTCCAAAAAAGTCTCAGTAGAAATTTTAAAATACTTTAGATCAAACAAAAATGTGTAATATAAAACATATTGATATGTGTGATATATAGCCAAAACAGTACTTAAAGGGATGTTTACATTAAAAAGAAAGGTCTTAAATCAATAATCTAAGCTTCTAACTTAATAAACTAAAAGAAAAAAAAGCAAAGTAACCCAAAGCAAACAGAAAGAAAATAATAGAAATAAGTACCGAAATTCATGAAATTAAAAACAGAAAGGCAATACAAAAAAATCCATGAAGCCAAAAAGTTGCTCTCCTTCTTTGAGAAGATCAATGTAATTGAGAAATTTCCAGAAAGACTAAGAAAGAGAAACAGAAACCACTATAAAGAATGAAGGAAGAGACATCACTACAGGGAATACTATGTATAAACTCTACACACAGAAGTTCAACAACTCTGATGAAATGGACCCATCTCTTGGAAAACCAAGCTAGCAAAACTTAATTCAGATTACCTAATTGATCCTATAACTGTTAAAGAAATAGAATTTATAGCTTAAAACCTTGCAAAAGAGAAATCTCCAGCCCCATATGGTTTCACTGGAGAATTCTACTAAACATTTTAATGAAAAATAACACTAATTCTATACGCTCTCTTACAGATAATAGAAGAGGTAGGAATCCTTTCCCATTCATTCTAAAAGGCCAGAATTACTCAGATACCAAAACCAGATAAAAACATTACAAGAGGCCAGGTGCGGTGGCTCACACCTATAAATCCCAGCACTTTGAGAGGCAAAGGCAGGTGGACTGCTTGAGGCCAGGAGTTTATGATAAGCCTGGACAATATAGCAAGACCCCCAATGCTACCAAAAAAAAAAAAAAAAAGAGAGAGAGAGAGCGCGAGAGAGAGAGAGAATTAGTCAGGAATGATGGTGTGTACCTGTGGTCCCAGCTACTTGGAAGGCTTAGGTAGGAGGCTCACTTGAACCTAGGAGTTTGAGGCTACAATGAGCTAGGATGCTACAACTGCACTCCAGCCTAGGTAACAGAGTAATTATTATTATTTTCTTTTTTTTCTATTTTTATTATTACTTTTTTTTATTGTTAACTCATAGCTGTGTACATTATTGCAATCAAGGGGTACAATGTGCTGCTTTCATATACAATCTGAAATATTCTCATCAAACTGTTCAACATAGCCTTCATGGCATTTTCTTAGTTATTGTACGTAGATATTTGTATTCTGCCTTTAATAAGTTTCGCCTGTACCCATTCTAAGATGCACCATAGGTGTGGCCCCACCTATTACCCTCCCTCCACTCTAACCTCCCCCCTCCCTTCCCCTTATAAAAAAAAAAAATAAAGAAAACTAAAGAACAATATCCCTTGTGAACACCCTGGGCCAAAAATCCTTCAATAGGCCAGGTGCAGTAGCTCACATCTATAATCCCAACACATTGGGAAGCCAAGGTAGGAGGTTCACTTGAGCCTTAGTAGTCCAAGACTAGCTTGGGCAACAAACAAGATGTTGTCTCTACAAAAAATTTTAAAAATTAGCTAGGCATGGTGGTACAGGACTATAGTCTTGCCTACTCAGGAGGGTGAGGCAGGAGGAGTGCATAAGCCCCAGAGTTGGAGGCTGCAGTGAGCTATAATCAAGCCACTAAATACCAGCCTAGAGCAAGACCTTGTCTCTTAAATAAAAACCTATAATATACCACATATAGACACTATATTAAATCCAGCAATATGTAAAATGATAAAGTGTGGTTTATTCTAGAAATACAAAGTTGGTTCAACACTTGAAAATTAATCAGTGAAACTTATCTTGTCAGCAGACTAAAGAAAACAGCCATCTCATTTTAATTGAAGCAAGAAAAGCATTTTATAAAAATCAATATCCATTCACGGTAAATATTCTCACAGTAAATATTCTCCTAGAAAACCAGGAATAGAAGGAAACTTCCTCAACCTAATAAACGGCATCAAAAAGAAACTTACTGAAAGGGCCAAGGAAGAGGAAGGGAGGGGAGAGGTTAGGGTGGAGAGAGGGTAATAGGTGGGGCCACATCTATGGTGCATCTTAGAATGGGTACAGGTGAAACTTTCTAAATGCAGAATACAAATGCTTACACACAGTAACTAAGAAAATGCCATGAAGGCTACGCTGAACAGTTTGATGAGAATACTTCAGATTGTATATGAAAGCAGCACATTGTACCCCTTGATTGCAATAATGTACACAGCTATGATTTAACAATAAAAATAAATAAATTAAAAAACATCACTTATAAAACAAGCAGCAATTAAAAAAAAAAAGAAAAAAAAACTTACTGTTAATATTATATGTAATAGTGAGAAAACTACATGCTTTCTCTCGAGAACAGGAATAAGCAAGAATGGCTTCTCTCAGTCCTATTCAACATCATACTACAAGTCCTACATAATGCAATAAGGCCAAAAAATAAAAAAACTTCAGATCAGAAAAGAAATAAAACTGTTTCTATTCACGGATAACATGAATGTTTATGTGGAATATTTTTAAATGTATAAAAAAATCCTAGAATGATCTAGAATGAATAGATCCACCTGCCTTAGCCTCCCAGAGTGCTAGGATTACAGGTGTGAGTCACCATGCCTAGCCCCCCAAAACAATTTTAAATACCACTTAGAACTGCTCAAGGTGTAAACTTAACATAATATGTATAACATAACCTTCCTACTGAAAACTATAAAACCCTAAAGAAAGAAACCAAAGAGAATAATTAAATGGAGAGATACACAATAAACGATGAGATCTATAGATTCAATAAATCCCAATCAAAATCCCAGAAGAATTTTTTGAAGATATTCACATGTTGATTCTAAGATAAATATGAAAAAGCAAAGCAACATGAATAGCCAAAGAAGAACAAGGTTGAAGAATTCACAATAATTTATTTCAAGACTTATTATAAAGCTACAGCAATCAAGAGAATGTGTAATTGAGCAAAGAACAGATACAAAGCCTGATGAAAAAAATAGAGAACCCAGAAATAAGCCCACACAAATATCATTAACTAATTTTGACAAGATGAAAAGGCAATTTAGTGGAAAGAGAATAGTTTCCCACCCAAGTAAATGGTGTTAGAACCGTTGCATGTCCATACCCAAAAGATTACAACTTGACCTAACCCCATACTTTATATGAAAATTAACTCAAAACAGATCATAGCCCTAAATGTAAAACATAAACCTACATTTTCTAGAAGAAAATATAGGAGAAAATGATTGACTTGGGTTAGGCAAAGAGCTTTTAGATAAAACACCAAAAGTAATGTCCATAAAAGAAAAAAAAAATTATAAACTGGACTTTAATAAAACTAAAAATTTTATTCTTTAAAAGACTGTTAAGAGAATAAAAACACAGCCATAGACTTGTAAATCACATTTCTGTCACAGGAGTTGCATCAAGATTATAAAAAGAACTCACAAAACCTAACAGTGAGAAAACAGGCCAGACGCAGTGGCCCACACCTGTAATCCTAGCACTGTGGGAGGCTGAGGTGGGTGGATTGCTTGAGCTCACGGGTCTGAGATCAGCCTGAGCCAGAGTGAAACCCCCTCTTTCCCATCTCTACTAAAAGTACAAAAAACTGAGGAAAGAGAATCACTTGAGCCCAAGACTCCATTTCTTGTAACAATGGAAAAATTAGCCAAGTATCATGGCAGATGCCTATAGTCCCAGTTATTTGAGAGCCTGATCAGGAAGATCACTGGAACCCAGAAGTTTGAGGTTTCTGTGAGTGAGACTGAAACCATGGTACTCTAGTCTGGGCAATGAGTGAGACTCTGTCTCAAAACCAAACAAAACAATATGGGTATTATTCTATTACCAATATATACATCATTCTCAAAACTATATATAATGTCTATAATTTATCTCACCAGCTTCCTATTAGTAGGCTTATTGGTTAAGTGGGAGGCCAAGGCATATGGATAGCCTTAGCACAGGAGTTCAAGACCAGCCTGAGCAACAGTGAGACCCTGTCTCTATTAAAAATAGAAAACAACCAACTACTTGGGAGGCTGAGGCAAGAGAATCACCTAAGCCCAGGAGTTGGAGGTTCCTGTGAGCTGTGATGCCACAGCATTCTACCAAGGGCAATTAAGTGAGATTCTGTCTCTAAAAAAAAAAAAAGTAGAAAACAAACTAGCCAGGCATTGTGGTGAGCATGTGTAGTCCCAGCTACTCCAGAGGCTGAGGCAAGAAGATCACTTGAACTAAGGAGTTTGAGGTTGCCAGGGCACTCTACCCAGGGTGACAAAGTGGATTTGTCTCAAAAAAAAAAAAAAAAAAATAATAATAGGCTTATTGATTAATTGGTTGTTTATAATGGCTGTGAATATTCTTACATGTTTTTACATGTGCCCAATTTCTGTGGGTAGATTCCAATATTTGGAGTGTTGGGACAGAAAGTACACAATTTTTCCATATTTATAAGAATGAGAGGTCTATAGAAAAGTGGGAATTTAGAGTGCAAGTCTATTTACAGCCATTTTGAGCCTTCATTACCACTCTCTTCTGATTCCTACTTCAATTCCATCATAAGAATATTACTATATGAACCAAACAAGTAAATTTCTTCAGTATTTTTTTTTCTGGGGGGGGGGGTAGAGACAGAGTCTTACTTTACCACCCTCTGTAGAGTGCCATGACATCACACGGCTCACAGCAACCTCAAACTCTTGGGCTTAAGTGATTCTCTTGCCTCAACCTCCCGAGCAGCTGGGACTACAGGCACCCGCCACAACGCCCGGCTATTTTTTGGTTGCAGTTTGGCCGAGGCCGGGTTTGAACCCGCTACCCTAGGTATATGGGGCCAGCGCCCTACTCACTGAGCCACAGGGGCCACCCTATTTTTTTTTTTTTTTTCTTTTGAGACAGTCTCACCATGTCGCCCTTGGTAGAGTGCCGTAGCATCACAGCTCACAGCAACCTCAAACTCTTCGGCTAAAGCCATCCTCTTGCCTCAGCCTTCCATGTAGCTGGGACTACAGGTGCCCGCCACAACGCCCAGCTATTTTTTTGTTGCAGTTGTCATTGTCGTTTAGCTGGTCCAGGCCGAGTTCAAACCCACCATCCTCCATGTATGTGGGCAGTGCTAAAACCATTGTGCTACAGGTGCTGAGCCATTTCTTCAGTATTTTTTTTTCTTTTAAAAATAGACTTCAATAGGGTGGCTCCTTTGGCTCAGTGAGTAGGGCGCCGGCCCCATATACCGAGGGTGGCGAGTTCAAACTCAGCCCCAGGAGAACTGCAACAAAAATATAGCCGGGCGTTGTGGCGGACGCCTGTAGTCCCAGCTGCTCGGGAGGCTGAGGCAAGAGAATCGTGGAAGCCCAAGAGCTGGAGGTTGCTGTGAGCCGTGTGACGTCATGGCACTCTACCGAGGGCGGTAAAGTGAGACCTGTTTCTACAAAAAAAAAAAAAAAAAAAAAAAAAAAAATAGACTTCAATAAAAGCAGACATTTCTTCAGTATTTTTATTTATTTATTTATTTTTTGTAGGGACACTCTCATTTTATCGCCCTCGGTAGGGTACCGTAGCATCACACAGCTCACAGCAACCTCCAACTCCTGGGTTTAGGCAATTCTCTTACCTCAGCCTCCCGAGTAGCTGGGACTACAGGTGCCTGCCACAAAGCCCGGCTATTTTTTTTGTTGTTGCAGTATGGCCAGGGCCAAGTTTGAAACCCCCATCCTTGGTATATGGGGCCAGCGCCCTACCCACTAAGCCACAGGCACCACCCTATTCTTCGGTATTTTTTAACTGGATCTCTTTTGGTCCCACTGCAGACTTGTTAACCTTTGCTGTTCTGACACTGTTTTCCATTTATACATCATCACCACCACCAACCATTTGAGTATAGCATCTCTGTCTTGAAATCTGTTTTGCAATCAACAGAATGTCCTTGTGTCTAGAGAATGCTAAGGAGGAATGTCTTTCAAGCTTTCTCAACTACAATGTTGAACTGTCACTGTGATCTCGTGATTGAGATCTTAGCCGCTTTGATTGGAAAAAAATAATATAAGGGGCTGGGGCAGTGGCTGATGCCTGTAATTCCAGCACTCTGGGAGACTAAGATGGGTGGATTGCTTGAGTTCACAGGTTGGAGACCAGCCTGAGCCAGAGCAAGACTCTGTCTCTAAAAATAAGTGGGCACTGGCTCGGCACCTGTAGCTCAGTGATTAGGGCGCCAGCCACATACACAGGGGCTGGCATGTTCGAACCCAGTTGGGGGCCTGCTAAACAATGACAACTGCACCAAAAAAAAAAAAAAAAAGCCATTGTGGTGGGCACCTGTCGTCCTAGCTACTTGGGAGGCTGAGGCAAGAGATTTGCTTGAGCCCAAGTTTGAGGTTACTGTGAGCTATGATGCAACGGCATTCTACCGAGGGTGACAAAGTAAGACTCCATAACAACGACAACAACAAAAAGGCTTGGCACCCGTAGCTCAGTGAGTAGGATGCCGGCCACATACACTGAGTCTGGTGGGATCAAGCCCAGCCCAGGCCTGCTAAACAACAATGACAACAGTAACCAAATAATAGCCGGGTTTTGTGGCAGGTGCTTGTAGTCCTAGTTACTTGGGAGGCTGAGACAAGAGAATTGCTTAAGCCCAAGAGTTTGAGGTTGCTGTGAGCTGTGATGCCATAGCACTCCACCCAGGGCAACATGGTGAAACTGTGTCTCAAAAAAAAAAAAATTTTAGTTATCTCATGATTTATCTTTTGAGAGTGTGTCAGATCATTTACAGATTAAACACCTATTTTGTTCTGTTCATACCTCTTCCAGCATCTGGGGTAAATAGTTTATCTTCCAGGTGTCTTACCATTAATTACCTCTTGGATGAATCATACTGTACATACTGTTAAAACAGCAACATGTCTTTTCTCCCAGAGCTCTATGGCTAGCAGGCAAAAAAAAAAAAAAAAAAAAGAAACCCTTTCTCCCAGTGTAGGATACAGATTTGTATGTGTGGTCAAGTGGTAGAACCAGAACATCTGTGTTTCTTTCTTTGGAGATTTGGATTGGCCCAAATTAGTCTTTAATGAATGAAATGGTCCCGAAGATGAGTAACCTGGTTTCTGGATTCAAGCTACCCTGCAGGGAAATTTTTTTTTTTTTTTTTTTTTTTTTTAGATCTGGCACCTGTATTTCTTTCTTTCTTTTTGCAGTTTTTGGCCAGGTCCAGGTTTGAACCCACCACCTCCAGTATATGGGGCCGGTGCCCTACTCCTTTAAGCCACAGGTGCTGCCCCCATTTTTTTTTTTTTTCTTGATGCACAGTCTCTCTTTCTTGCCCTGGGTAGAGTGCCCTGGTGTCATAGCTCACAGAAACCTTCAACTCTTGGGCTCCAGCGATTCTCTTGCCTCAGCCTTCCAATTGGCTGGGACTGAAAGATGTGGTCTTAATTTTGCTCAGGCTGGTCTTGAACCAACGAACTCAGGCAATCTACCCTCCTTGGCCTCCCAGAGTGCTAGGATTATAGGTGTGAGCCATCATGCCTGGCCCCACATTTCCAGATTTTAAGAACATGTACTCTTCTTTACCTTGCTTAGTATCACTAGAAATACATCTTGGGGCTTATCAATGATGATAACAAGGAAGTCTGAGTAAGAATAATATATGGGACAATCGCATCGACTAGGAAATTCTTGAACCCTGATGTCTTACCCTTCTATCATGCCTGGACAGTGTATTTCCTTCTTTACCTATGAAGAAGTTTCCACAGGTAACCTGGGAATTGTGGGGGAAGACATCTTCATAACCCTGACAAAGAGTACAGCCATTTTGGGAGGACAGCTAGTGAAAGATAGCAGGTCAGAGACCAAATGGCATGGTTATAGCAACCTTCTCCCCACACTCCTGAGATGCTTTGAGGCCTGGGAAACATCAGAACAAGCAATGTCCTACCCTGGTTCTGGCTGACACTAGAGATAAAACCCTAGTGCAAGATCAACACTTTGGGTAAGGAAGTAATTCTTTTTGTTGTTTGTTTATTGCAAGGAAGTAATTCTAAGGTTAGTCCCTGACACAGTGTCATTCACTCTGAAGAAAAATAGATGATTTCTTTCACCTCTCACAACTTCCACCCAAATTCCAACTACACCAATAAGTTTCTCTCTTTTTTTTTTTTTTTTTTTTTTTTGAGACAAAGTCTCAAGCTGTCACCTTTGGTAGAGTGCCATGGCATCATAGCTCACAGCACCCTCCAACTCTTGGGCTCAATGGATCCTCTTGCCTCAGTTTTTCTATTTTTATTAGAGATGAGTTCTCGCTGTTTTGCTCAGGCAGGTCTCGAACTCAAGAGCTCAAGTGATCACCTGCCTTGGCCTCCCAGAGGGTTAGGATTACAGGGGTGAACCACCACACCCAGCCTAAAAGTCTCTTTTTTAGTTGTTGTTGTTGTTGTTGTTGTTTTTTCTGAGACAGAGTCTTATTATGTTGCCCTCGGTACAGTGCTGTTGCATAACAGCTCACAGCAACCTCAAACTCTCGGGCTCAAGGGAATCTCCTGCCTCAGCCTCCCAAGTAGCTGGGACTACAGGCGCCCGGCCACAACGCCTATTTTTTGTTTCAGTTGTCATTGTTGTTTGACAATCCCGGGCTGGATTCGAACCCACCAGGTCCAGTGTATGTTGCAGGCGCCGATCCAGCCTAAAAGTCTCTTGAAACTGTGAGCTAGAAGCTGACTTCTGGTCCGACTCTTCTTTCACTCTTCTAATAAAGCCTTTCCAACCCCTGGACTGGCCTCCTCTCTTTTAGGACTTGCACCCAGACTCTAATCTAAACCTCTCAAGAACCACGTATTTGTATTTTTCGTTTGTACTCCAAGATCCATCTTCAAGAAGTGTTCGTTTGCCTGCACGTTTCAGAATGCAGGGGCTTGGGGATCAGTTAGTATGCCTCCGTGAATGTCTGTTTATTATGATTACGTGTCAGGATCTTGATATGACTTTGTCTCTGTTAGTATGACATCGTGTATCGCTTTTACCGTATATGTCTGTCTGGGTCTGGGCGTGCGAGTGGTTATGCCCTTAAAATGTTCCTCTTTGATGTCTGTGTGCGTTTGAAGTCTGTAGGAGTCCTTGTCTGTTCACCATATCAGGGTATTCTTCAGTTTCCGCCTCCCCCACTCACTGCGTCCAATCATTTTTGACATTTGGACATGTGCGGGAACAGAGGCGTGTCCTCACTCTTCCCTCGGCGAGAAAACTTGACAGAAATCTCCCCTTACAACCCGCGGCCTGCGGCGCACTGGTAAGGTCTTTCGCACGCACACTTGTGCAGCCTAGGAGACAAAGTCTTGGGGTCTCGCGTTCTGTCGCGCGCTCTCTAGTGGCCTCGATGGGAAGCGCTGATAGAACGAGAGGGCGGGGCTGGAAGCGGCGGAAGTGAAGTCACTTCCGGGCTGGGGTGTTTATTTGGACTGGAGAAGGGAGGCGGCGGGCGAAGCGCACGTCGAGCGGGGAAGCGGCGCTGCCTGTGGAGATCCGCGGAGGCAGATAGGATTCGTTAGCTGCCGTCCCCGCTGCCGTGCACTGGGTGAGGGAGCCCCTCGGGCAGAGCGGCGACAGGGGTGCGCTGGCCCCGGTGGTCGAGAAAGAGCACCTCGGCCATAGCTGAGGGGCCTCATGGGTTCCTCGGGTTGTTGTCTACCGAGCCTTTTATGGATTCCCTTGTTCGTTGCTTTTTTACACCAAATCTGAGGGATGAGTTTGGGCCGACTTTCTCTTTCTTCTCTGAGAAATGGCTGTCGCTTTTTTTCTCATTGTCATTATTATTTATGATTTGGATCTCGCAGCCATCTATCCGGGTACTCGGTGGCACGCGCGGGTTGCCGGGATAGCGCTTTCTCACGTTCCCAATTCCCCAAGTCCTTTCTCCCTCCGCCCGTACCCTTTCCCCTGCCCCCAGCTACCGCCTCGGCAACAAAGCTCATTGTTTCTACCCCCTTCACGCCTGCGCGTCGCCACGCGCAGCCCCTGTTTGCTGCGCGTGCGCGCTGCTGCCCAGTCGGGGTTGGGGTTGATAAAGGGCGGAGGGACCAGCCGGTTGGGGAACCCTCTGTAATCGTCATCGGCCTGTACCTTTCTGATCTTTTTTCTCCCATTTCTTCGCCTTCTCTACTCCGTATTTTTGGATATGTTGTAGGCTGTGCTCGGGATAGGAGAGGGTCCTGGGAATCCTCCAGGTTGACTTTGAATTAGATGAACTTTAAGATCCCATCCAATTTATGTTCTTTGACTCTGGTTCTCTTACCTCTAATAATGTTCTGTGCTTACTCCCCTCTATCTCCATTATCCCCCCAAACAGTATTAGTAAATAAAACTTGTGGTGAGGTTATGCCCTCGAAATATTTGTTGCAGCAGCCAGCAGTGATATTTTCTAGTGTCTCTTAAAAAGGGCTTTATCTGCTTCCTTTTGTCCTCTTGCTTTCCTTGATTTAGTAGCCCCGTCACCTCATTAAAAACCTCAAACTCTAGAAAGGATTTATATGGCTTTCAGTTTGTCTCGGCAGAAGGTCTGACATAGCTGACAGCCTTTGACATTTATTTCAACAGAAAGCAAATTCCCATTTTGCATATGCTGGCTAATCCTGTCTTGTAATGCGATGACATTGTTTTGCACAAATTTCATTAGAGCAGTTGATCAGATGTTGGTTTGCATTTTCATTAAGTAATCTTTGATATTTCATCCACCGTAGGTTATGTTTGCAAATAGGAAAATGTTCTCTGTAAGGATTTTAATGAGACTCCAGTATTTACTATTTTGTGATTCTATTTCCAGTTTGTGAAAAACAGAATGTTTGGGGCAAATTAGTCTTGTTTATACAGCTTGGTAATTGTGAACTTGAACAAAACTACTTCTCACTGGCCGGTCGCGGTGGCTCACGCCTGTAATCATAGTACTCGAGGAGGTGGGTGGATTGCCTGAGCTTGCTGGTTAGAGACCAACCCGAGCAAGAGCGAGACTCCCATCTCTAAAAAATAGCCATGAGTTGTGGTGGGTACCTGTAGTCCCAGCTACTCGGGAGGCAGAGGCAAGAAGATGGCTTAAGCCCAAGAGTTTGAGGTTGCTGGGGGCTGTGATGCTTCAGCACTCTACTCAGGGTGACTGCTTGAGGCTCTGCCTCAAAAAAGAAAAAAGAAAAAAAAAAAAGGAAATGGAGATCCGCTGTAAAGGTTAAATGGTAAATGATGCATATTATTCCTTAAGGGCTTAAATTGAGGTAGGTAATTTCCAGCTCTTCGGACAGAGTAAATTTATAGCAAGCTTTTCTTTGAATGTGCACTCTGTACCTTATTCAGGTATTTTCCTTCATGAGAGGAGTGTGTTGCTCCAGTTCTAATGAAAATTAAAACATTTATTAAATGTCAGCGGCACCCGTAGCTCATTGGATAGGGCGTCAGGCACATACACCGACGCTGCTGGGTTCAAGCCTGGCCTGGGCCTGCTAAACAAGGACAACTGCAACCACAAAATAGCGCAGCATTGTGGCGGATGCCTGTAGTCCCAGCTACTTGAGAGGCTGAGGCAAGAGAATTGCTTAACTATGAGAGTTTGAGGTTACTGTGAGCTGTGATGCCACTACCCTCTACCAAGGGTGGCGTAGTGAGACTCTCAAAAAAAAAAATTATTAAATGTCCACTATTAGCACCACAATTTAGTGGATTTGTGGGAGATTGAAGAAGGTGAAAAATAAGGCCCTTTCCCCCTTGTAATCTAATAATCTTTTGTGCTTTTACATCTGCTTGTAATTTATAGACTGTGTACTCATTGTCATGGCAACCTCTGAAATAGGCAGAATAAGTTTTTATCTTGCCCATCTTGAAATTAAGGAAATAAAAGCTAAGGAGATTGTTTATATTTTATTTAGCAGATATTTATTCTTTTTTTTTTTTTTTTTTTTTTTGAGACAGAGCCTCAAGCTGTTGCCCCTGGGTAGAGTGCTATGACATCACAGCTCACAGCAACTTCCAACTCCTGGGCTTAAGCGATTCTCTTGCCTCAGCCTCCCAAGTAGTTGGGACCACAGGTGCTCGCCACAACGCCTGTCTATTTTTTGGTTGTAGTTGTCTTTGTTTGGCAGTCCAGGGCTGAATTTGAACCTGCCAGCTCTGGTGTATATGGCTGGCACCTTAGCTGTTTGAGCTACAGGCACCGAGCCTATTTAGCAGATATTTATATAGCACTTAGTAATTGCAGGCATTGTTTTAAGTGCTTTTACAAATACTGACAAATTTAATCCTCAATATCACTAGGTTGTAGGCACTACTAAAAAATGAAGATAACAAATGAGAGACGTGAAGTAACTTGCCTAATGTCACACTAGTAAGAGATGGAATTCAAATCATAGTACTCCGGAGATTGTGTACTCTTAACCATTATACTGTGTTCCTTGTGATTTAGCCATACAACCTAGGTACTTTATTTTTAGGTTATGGCATACTTGGGATGCGAACCTAGTTCTGACTCTGGTCCAAAGTTAAAGTCCTAGTCGTTGCTTTTGTGATCTGAGCCACCTGTTACACAGCATTAATAATTTGCATTTGATACAGTCTTAAGGGTCAGTTCTAATAACTCAATCTTACTTTCTTGGTTTTTTTGGTTTTTTTTTTTTTGTTTTTTTTTTGAGACAGAGACTCACTTTGTAGCCTTCAGTAGAGTGCTGTGATGTCACAGCTCACAGCAACCTTAAACTCTTGGGTTTAAGCGATTCTCTTGCCTCGGCCTCCCAAGTAGCTGGGACTGATGCCTGTCACAACGCCTGGCTTTTTTTTTTTTTTTTTTTTTTTTTTAGTGTCACTATGTCACCCTCTGTAGGGTTCTGTAGCATCATAGCTCACAGCAAGCTCAAACTCTTGAGCTTAAGCAATTCTCTTGCCTCAGCCTCCAGAGTAGCTGGGACTACAGGCGCCTGCCACAATGCCTGGCTATTTTTAGACATGAGATCTCACTTTGGCTCAGGCTGGTCTTGAACTCTTGAGCTCAAGTGATTCACCCACCTTGGCCTCTCAGAGTGCTGGGATTACAAGTGTGAGCCACCATGTCCCGAGATAACTCATTCTTGTTCTCACCTAATTACTGTCATTAGGCTGCAGTTAAGATTTAGGTAGCAGTTGACTGGGATTTTTCTGTGACATTGTTTCACTCATAGGTTTAGAACTTGTGATTTTTACCTTGTATCTTGGTCTGGAGACCTTTAACTGTTCTAAATGTTTAATATAAATACCAAAATACTAGCTTGGCACCTGTAGTTGAAGGGGCTAAGGCGCCAGCCACATACACCAGAGCTGGCGGGTTTGAATCCATCCTGGGCCTGCCAAACAACGACAACTACAACCAAAAAAAAAGAAGAATAGCCGGGCATTGTGGCGGATGCCTGTAGTCTCAGCTACTTGGAAGGCTGAGGCAAGAGAATCGCTTAAGCCCAGGAGTTGAGTTGCTGTGAGCTGTAATGCCATGGTACTCTACCCAGGGTGACAGCTTGAGGCTCTGTCTCAAAGAAAAAAAAAAAAAAACAAAAAAAAACCCACCAAAATATATAATGCTATTGGTTATGTGCCAGGCAATCTACTTAAGATACTATTATTATTGCCAGTATAACAGATGAGAAAACTGAGATTCAGAGAGGTTAAATAGCCTGTGATCATCAGCTGGTAAAGGGGGTCTGGTTCCAGAGCCTTTTTAATCATTGCTTTATACTGCCAAGCATTAAAATAAAAAGTTCACTGCTTCTCACAAACTTCTAATCAGAAAGTAGACCAGTGGAAAAGTTTCTTGATTCTCTCTAATTGCCAGACAACTAGTACACTTTTGTACACTTTTATTATATATGTGTGTGTGTGTGTGTATAGTATAAAGTGGAAAATAAGGTTAAAGAGTCACAGTGGTTGAAAGTAAGAGTCTGAGGGAATGAGAAATGAGGGTTTTTTTTTTTTTTGGTTTTTTTTTTTTTTTTTTGAGAGACGGAGTCTCAAGCTGTTACCCTGGGCAGAATGCCGTGGCATCACAGCTCACAGCAACCTCGAACTCCTGGGCTCAAGCGATTCTCTTGCCTCCACCTCCCAAATAGCTGGGACTACAGGCGCCTGCCACAGCGCCTGGCTATTTTTTGGTTGCAGCTGTCATTGTTTGGCGGGCCAAGGCTGGATTCGAATCCATCAGCTCAGGAGTATGTGGCTGGCGCCTTAGCTGCTTGAGCCACAGGCGCCTAAGCCTTTTTCAACTTTTTTTTTTTTTTTAACAGAGATAGTGTCTCACTTTATCGCCCTCAGTAGAGTCCGTGGTGTCACAGCTCACAGCAACGTCCAACTCCTTGGCTTAAGCGATTCTCTTGCCTCAGCCTCCCCAGTTAACTGGGACTACAGGCGCTCGCTACAACGCCTGGCTAATTTTTTGTTTGCAGTTTGGCCTGGGCTGGGTTTGAACCCTTGGTATATGGAGCCGGCACCCTACCCACTGAGCCACACGCGCTGCCCCCCCTCCCCCCATTTTTAATTTGAGACAAGGGTCTCTCTTCTGCCTGAGCTAGACTACAGTGGTATCATCATAGTTTATTGCAACCTCAAATTCCTGGTCTCAGGCAATTCTCAGTCTTTTTATTTTTTTTGAGACAGAGTCTCATGTTGCCCTGAGTAGAGTGCTGTGGCATCACAGATCACAGCAACCTGTAACTCTTGGGCTTAAGTGATTCTCTTGCTCAGCCTCCCAAGTAGCTGGGACTACAGACGCCTAGCACAAGGCCCAGCTATTTCCTTGTTGCAGTTGTCATTGTTGTTTAGCTGTTGTATGTGGCTGGCTCTGTAACCACTGTGCTATGGGCGCTGAGTCAGAAAAAAATTATTCTTACCTAACTGAAATCTTACGAAATTTATGAGGTTAAACGTTAAAACTTTTTTTGGTGGGGGGGTGGTGGTGCCTGTGGCTCAAAGGAGTAGGGTGCTGGCCCCATATACCGGAGGTGGCGGGTTCAAACCCAGCATCACAGCTCACAGTATCCTCAAACTCTTGGGCTTAAATGATTCTCTTGCCCCAGCCTCCCAAGTAGTTGGGACTACAGGCTCCTACCACAACACCCTGCTATTTCTTTGTTGTTGTTGTAGTTGTTACTGTTTAGCAGGCCCAGGTGGGTTCAAACCTGCCAGCCCCCGTGTTGTGTGGCCAGTGCCCTAATCACTGAGCATGGGTGCTGAACCTTTGTGGTGTTTTTTTTTTAAGTAATTATGCTACCTCTTGCTCCTTGTATCTTGTTTTTTTCCTCTGGGTTTTGTTGTCTTTAGTACTGTTCATTGCCTTGAGAAATTGCTTGTGAACATCCCTAAGGATTAGGGTAAAAATGCCTCCTTTCCTTTCCAAGAAGTTTTACTTTTTTTGTTTGTTTATTTGTTTTGGTTTTTTTGTTGCAGTTTGGCCGGGGCCAGTTTGAACCTGCCATCCTCTGTATATGGGTCCGATGCCCTACCCACTGAGCCACAGATGCCGCTCCCTTGTTTTGGTTTTTGAGATAGACTCTCAGTCTATCACCCTGGGTAGAGTGTCATTCATCATAGCTCATAGCAACCTCAAATTCTTGGGCTCAAGCAATCTCCTTGCCTCAGCCTCCTGAGTAGTTGGGACGACAGTCTCCTGTTGAAATGCCCAGCTAGTTTTTCTATTTTTAGTAGAGATGGGGTCTCACTCTCAACTTAGGCTGTTCTTGAACTCCTGAGCTCAGGCAGTGCACCCACCTTGGCCTCCAGAATGCTAGGATTACAGGTGTGAGCCACTGTGCTCAGCCCATGTTACATTTGTTTATATCAGGCAGTGTCATTTGGACACTGCCATTCAAGACCATCTCATACTCAGTTCATGATTTAGGATGTTTTTGACCACCTGGGTGATGAAACTGTCTCAGTGTCTCCTCCCATCCTTTTTTTTTTTTTTTTTTTTTTTTTTGGAGACAGTCTCACTTATGTTGCCCTCAGTGGAGTGTCATGGCATCATAGGAACCTCAAACTCTTGGCCTTAAACGATTCTCTTGCCTCAGCCTCCCAAGTAGCTGAGACTACAGACGCCCACCACAATGCCCGGCTATTTTTTGTTGCCATTGCCATTGTTGTTCAGCTTACCTGGGCCAGGTTTGAACCCGCCAGCCTCATTGTATGTAGCTGGTGCCATTGTGCTACAGGCACTGAGTCCCCTCCTACCTTTTTCTCTTGATTTGCTTATGTTATCGCAACTTGGGCAGTGGAGGTTACTTTTGGTTTTTCCTTACGCTCAAGCATATGGCTGTTTGAGGTCATAGCTTAGAATAAGAAGACTACTAGATTCCCTACCTTTACCTCTATTGCATTTCACGCCTGTGAAGCAGAGGCAACTCAAGCCTAATGGACAAAAGTCCTCGGAACAAAGCAGCTTCAATGTTTAAAAGTTCCATTTTGCTCTCTGAATTCCCACTTTTCTTGTCACATTGGCTTTAATGCTCTTAAGGACTTCTTTTTTTTTGAGAGGTGTCTAGCTCTGTCACCTAGACTGGAGTGCAGTGGTGCCATTATAGCTCACTGCAGCCCCCAACTCCAGGGTTTAAGCAATCATAAGTCTTTCAGGTAACTGGGACTGTAGGTGCAAAGTACCATGCCTAACTAATACTTATTTTTGTAGGGATGAGGTGGCTATGTTGCCAAGAATGGTATGAAACTCCTGCCACAAGTGATTTCTCCCCCCTTGGCTTCCCAGAAGTCCTGGGATTACAGGTGTAAGCCAGTACACCTGACCTTCCTTTAACTCTTTGTACATGGGTGTTGTCTTTTTAAGTTCTTGGAGCATATATAAAGTCTTCGTCCATAAGTTTGATGTCTGGGTTCCTTTGAGGACAGTTTCTTTTAACTTCTTTTTTTCCTGTGTATCTCTTAAGTTTTCAACATAACTTTTTTGTTTGTTTGGAGACAGAGACTCACTTTGTTGCCTTGGGTAGAGTGCCGCGGCATCATAACTCATAGCAACCTCAGACCCTTGGGCTCAAGCAATTCTCTTGCTTCCCGAGTAGCTGGGGCTACAGACACTCGCCATAATACCCGGTTACTTTTTGAGATGAGGTCTACTCTGGCTCAGGCTGGTCTCAAACCTGTGAGCTCCAGGCAGTCCACCTGCCTCGGCCTACCAAGTGCTAGGATTACAACAGGTGTGAGCCACTGCCCTGGGCCTTTCAACATAATTTTTTTCTTGTTTTGTTTTTTTGGGACAGAATCTCAAGCTGTCACCCTGGGTAGAGTGTCATGGCGTCACAGCTCATAGCAACCTCAAACTCTTCAGCTTAAGCAATTCTCTTGCCTGAGCCTCCCAAGTAGCTGGAACTACAGACACCCACCACAATGTCCGACTATTTTGTCACTGTTGTTCAACAGGCATGGGCTGGATTCAAACCTGCCAGCTCTGGTGTATGTGGCTGGCACCCTAGCCTCTTGAGCTACAGGTGCTGAGCCTCAACATAATTTTTGTTGAAAATTATATTTTTGGCTGAGTGTGGTGGCTCATGCCTATAATCCTAGCACTCTGGGAGGCTGAGGCGGGTGGATTGCTTTGAGCTCATGAGTTCCAGACAGTCTGAGCAAGAGACCTCCTCTGTACTAAAAATAGAAAAACTGAAGCAGGAAGATAGCTTGAGGACAGGAGTTCGAGGTTGCTGTGAGCTATGATGACCCCATGCGCTCTTCCAGGGTGACAGAGTGAGACTCAGTCTCCCAAAAAAAAAGAAAAAAAGTGATATTTTTGTTTTATAGGAAATTATCTGACGAGAAGATGGCATTTTGAACATTATGTAGTGAAAACGCAGGAAATTTGATTTTTCTATCTCCCCAGGATTATTGCTACTTATCATAATTGTTTATCTTTTTAGTGACTTTTCTGAAATAGTTTTGTGAAGTTTGTATTTTTGTGTGTGTGGCCACTGAAGTCTGTCTTCCATTAGTTTGTCTTGCCTCAGCTTGGTGATCAGTGATTTGACAGAGATTTCCTTAAATGCCTTTTTTTTTTTAATTTCCTTGCTTATTTTTTATTTTTATTTCTTTGCTTTTTTTTTTTTTTGTTGTTGTTGTTGTTGAGACAGAGTCCTACCCTATGCCCCTGAGCAGAGGGCAATGGTGTCATAGATCACTGCAATCTCAGACTCAGGCTGTGGGCATCCTACTATCTCAGCCTCCGAAGCCGCTGGGTTTACAGGCCCTCGCTGCGGTGTCCAGCTGGGTTTTTCCATTTTTTTAGGAGTCGGAGCCTCACTCTCGCTCAGGCAAGTCTCAAACTTCTGAGCTCAAGCCATTCTCCCTCCTCAGCTTCCCACAGTGCTGGGATTACAGGAATGAGTCACCGTGCCCGCCCTTTAATGCCTTTAAAAAACAAAATTCTCCCAGGCTTTGCAGCTATATGTATGTGTTCAGGCACATATAGTGTTGAATTTCAATACTCTAGCAGCATATAGCTCTGCCTTAACCTTACTTCCTGCATGTGCAGAGCCTGAAAATTGGCCAGAAGTGAAAACTTAGGGCCTTCTCACATCTTTTCTCAGCAAGTGTCCAGCCCTGACATGCCCATGGCTTTCTATGACCTTCCATGATATGTGGGAGCTTTTCAAAGCCCTGACTCCCAGGCTTTTTGTTTTATAGCTTGTTTGCCCCAACTGTTACTGCTACTACATTTTTTTTTTTTTGAGACAAGTCTCACTTTGTAGCATCAAATTGCTTGGCTTAAGCGATTACTTGCCTCAGCCTCCCAAGTAGCTGGTGCCCTACTCATAGAGCTACAGGGTGCTGAGCCTAGATTTATCTTTTAACTGTTTTTGACAAATGTATATGTGCTGCTGCTCCACCCCCTTGTAGCAAACCGTGGAGGTAGTCCAGGGAGCCACGAGACAGGTCCAAACAACCACAGTCTCTTGAGAATGTTTATATTGCTCCCTCCAAGCTATACCAGGAATGTCAGCTGTTGCCTTCAAGACTTTGACCAACTTGGAAAGTGAGCTATGGTTCCATAGTAGTTTAAAATACTTGAACAATCTCTTACAGGAATTCAACTTTTTTTTTTTTTTTGAGACAGTCTTAAGCTGTCACCCTGGATAGAGTGCTGTGACATCACAGCTCACAGCAACCTCAAACTCTTGGGCTTAAGTGATGCTCTTACCTCAGCTTCCCAAGTAGCTGGGGCTACAGGTGCCTGCCACAATGCCCGGCTTTCTTTCTTTTCTTTTCTCTTTCTTTCTTCTTTCTTTCTTTCTTTCTTTCTTTCTTTCTTTCTTTCTTTCTTTCTTTCTTTCTTTCTTTCTTTCTTTTTTAGAGACAGAATCTCACTTTGTCACCCTCGGTAGAGTGCCGTTGCATCACAGCTCACAGCAATCTCCAGCTCTTGGGCTAGGCAATTCTCTTGGGTGGGAGAGAGAGCCAAGAGGGGAGCTAAAACTTGTTTTAAGAAGCTCAGGCTAAAGAGAACCCTATCTAGCTGGGATGACCCTGGGAGGACCCTTTCAGTACAAGTGTGTCCTGAAGACATCTGTTGATTATTTAT
>CAUYPK010066660.1:0-99106 GCA_963574355.1 Loris lydekkerianus | reverse complement strand
AAACTATAGCTTTCACATGAAGGCTATAAAGCATCTATTTCTTATAGCCCCAGCTGGTCTTGCTGGAGATGAAAGTTTAACTGAGTTCACATTCTTGCCATGTCTCTCTTGTGGGAGTTAGGACGTTCATTGAGACGGAATGGTACCTTAAGATGTGGAATTGGGACATCTTGCAGCTCAGATGAAACTGAGAATCTGAGTCCACAAGTCGCCGTGAGCTTCCCTTGTTGGTGGAAGCGGCACCCTGCTGTAGACTAGCCTTTCTCAACGGAGACTGTAATGATCTCACATGGGGCAGGTGCCTTATGAGAGGATGCCTGTTGTTTTCAAGACCCACTGCAATCTTCCCTGGTGTCACTAGACACATAACCAGGGAGAGGAGTAAAATGTCTGGCATGGGAGGAAATGGCTAATCCCGCAGAAGAGGTGTTGTACCCCAGCTGAAGACATAAAAGATGCCAGATGCCTATTTGTCTTTGCAGAAGGCAGAGGAGTCTAGGAGAATGACCACGGGTGGTTATAAACTCTACTCCAATTTTACCCTCTCTTCCAGGTGTAGCACGTATCCTGGAGTAATTAATACAGCTCCTGGCATCCGCTGTGCAGATATTAATCTGGAAGCAGACACTGACCCGGAAAATGCTTTTTTCCTCTTTACCAATTTTCAAGTATCATCAATGCAATTTGCTTTTACCTGGTAGATCCAAGAGTGTATTTTCAAAGTCTTGCCTCAGGGCTACATCATCTATCATGCTGTCTGTCAGAAAAGCCTTGGACAGTTTGACATTCCCTCCTACATTACAACGAACCATTAATCTGATAATTACATTCGTGAGACGATGAGCAGCAAGTAGCAAGTACTAAGTACTTAATGATACTTTCATAAGACGTACATGAGCCACGGGGTGGGAAATAAATCTCCTGAAAATGTAGGGGTCTGTCTCCTCAGTGAAGTTTCTGCAAAAGCCTGGACGCGTTCTGCAAAGTGAAAGACGGGTCGCTGTACATTTCATGGTCTACCCATAAAAGGAGACAGAACACATGGGAGGCTTTTTTGGATTTCGGAGAAAACTTATTTGCACGTACTGTTTCCAGCCGTTTCTTTTGTAAGTTTTCAGTCTGAGATGGGTAACAGCAGGAGAGGGGTGATCCTCTGGCTGCAAGGAGCTGTGCAGGGTGTCACTTGGTGTATGATTGATTAGATCCCTGTTCCTCATCTCCTTGCTGCCCTTCACACATTCCAGCCACTGAGTTTGGAGCCTGTGGTCCCAGATGCTGTCAAGCCTGACACCTCATCCCCGCAGCACCTCTGAGTTTGCCTGCATCACTATTTCTGTATAAAGTGACAGTTTCCCACATCAGGGACTTGCTGCTCTATTTAGAGGCTTTTCCTATGCCAGGAGAGTTGCTGTGCACACAGAGCAGCCTTGAGGGCCTGGGGACTTACTGCCTCCAGGGGCAACCCTCAGCCAGAGAGGGATGGGTGTTGTGTAAATATTCTAGCTCCCTGCACCCGCTGTGAGACACTTCTGAGGAGCATTCTGCATCCTCCAGAGCTCTGGAGCTCTAGCTGCCCGCAGTAAGCTTCATATTAGCATTCTTCTTCTCCTTTTCTTTCCCATCTTACTTTGCCCATTCCCTCATTATGCTTTTTGGGGGGCCATTTACCACCTGAACTACCTGTGCACAAGTTTTTGTCTCAGGGTCTTCTTAGGAAACTCCAAACTCAGATGCCTGCCAGGGGCTCTGTGTATAGATCTGTGATTTTCAACCGGCGTGCCGTGAAAATTTTTAACGACCATTAATTAAATTATTTTTAAGAGAAGTTCAAAGAACAGTAAGTATATTCCTTTTTATACTCTCTTTTTTTTGATCAACATAATCTGAGTGCGCTGCATGAGTTTAACTAGAGGTTCAAGTGTGCCTGAGATGAAAAAGGTTGGAAAACACTGGTAAAGCTGACAGCTGCCTCTGCTCTGCTTCTGGAATTCTTTTTTTTTTTTTTTTTTATTAAATCATAGCCGTGTACATTAATGCGATCATGGGGCACCATACACTATTTTTATAGACCATATGACATATTTTATCACACTGGTTAACATAGCTTTCCTGGCATTTTCTTAGTTATTGTGTTAAGACATATATATTCTACATTTAGTAAGTTTCACATGTACCCTTGTAAGATGCACCATAGGTGTAATCCCACCAATCACCCTCCCTCTGCCCATCATTCCCCACAAAACAGACTTTAAACAAGAAAAGTTTACAAAAAACAGAAGGGAATTATAAATTAATAAAAGACTCAAGATAATAGTATATAGTTTTATAAACATTTATACACCTAATTACAGACCATTAACATATCTGACTCAACAACTGACATAATTGAAGGGAGAAGTAAACAGTTCCACAGTAATACCTGGAGACTTCAATATGCCACTCAATGGATAGGACAACCAGTCAGATGACAAGAAAGAAAATAGAGGACTGGAACAGCACAATAAAATAGGTCTAACATACATAGAGAACACTCCACACGATAGCGGAATACACATTGTTCTCAAGTGCACATAGGACATATAGCAGGCCATAGCTTAAGTCTCAATAGATTTTAAAGATAGATATCATGCAAAGCATCTCCTCTGATCACAGTGATACAAGGTTAGAAATCAATAACAGAAGGAAAACTGAAAAATTTATAAATTTGTGGTAATTAATGTACTCTTAATGTATTAAAGAATAAATTACAAGAGAAATTAGAAGATACTTAAAAGTAAAAATAAAAATGCAACATATGGGACACAGCAAAAGCAGTGCTAAGGGGGAAATTTATTGTTATAAATGCTTACATTTAAAAATAAGATCTCTGCTCAACAATCTAACCAGAAAAAGAAGAACAAAAGACCAAAGGTAGCAGAAGAAGCAAGTAATATTACAATTTGTGATAAATGAAATAGAATAGAGAAAATCAATGAAGCCAAAAGTTAGTTCTTTGGAAAAAATTAACAAAATTGATAAATCTTTAACTAAATTGACTAAGAAAAGTAGAGAGAAAACTCAAATTACTAAAATCAAATAAAAGTGGGATCATTACTACCAATTCTACAGAAATAAAAAATAATTATAAGAGAGTACTATGAACAATTGTCCAAAAACAAATTGGATAACCTAAATGAAATGAACAAATTTCTAGAAACACAAGACTAAATCATGAAGACATAGAGAAATCTAAATAGACTTATAACTAGTAAGGAGCCTGAATCAGTGATGAAAAATCTTCTGGCAAAGAGAAGCCCTGGACCTGATGGCTTCACTAGTAAATTCTATGAAACATTTAAAAGTGAACTGACACCAATGTTTCCCATCATTTACAAAAAGTTAAAGAGGAGGAAATAATTCCTGACTAATTTTGTGAGGCCAACTTTGCCTTGATATTGTCAAAGCCAGATGAAGACATATAAAACCACAGACCAATATCTATTGTGAACACTGAAGCAAAAATCTTCAACAAAATATTAGCAAACTGAATTCAGCAGCGTATTAAAAGGAATATACAACATGTCCAAGTGAGATTTATTCCTGGAATGCAGGGATAGTTCAACATATGAAAACCAATAAATGTAATATGCCCCATTAACAGATTAAAGGAAAAAACAACACGATCATCTCAATTCATGTAAGAAAAGCACTGGACACCATCATTGTCATGATTAAAGCATTCAACAAACAAGAAAGAGAAAGAAACTACCTCAGCACAATAAAAGCCATATGTGAAGAATTCACAGTGACATCATATTCAGTGGTGGAAGACTGAAAGCTTTTCCTCTAAGATCACGAATAAGGCAATGCTGCTTACTTTCATCACTTCTATTTACCATAGTTGTGGAAGTCCTAGCAAGAGCAATTAGATAAGAAAATATTTGAAAGCATCCAAATTGGAAAGGAAGGAGTAATATTATCCCTGTTTGTAGATGATATGATCTTATATGTAGAAAAGCCTAAAGAGTCTACGCCCCCTAAAATAGAACTAGTAGTGAATTTAGCAAAGTAGCAGAATACAAAGTCAGCACACAAAAATAAGTTGTATTTTGTATAGAAATACTAACAGTGGACAATCTGAACAGGAAATTAAGAAAACAATTCTGTTTAAAATAGAATCTAAAAAATAAAATATTTAGAAATTAATTTAACTAAGGAGGTAAAGGATTTGTGCAGTGAACACTACAAAACATTGCTGAAAGAAATGAAAGAAGACATAAAAAATGGAAAGATAACCCATACTCATGGATTAGAAGACTTACTATTGTTAAGCTGCTGGGACCACCCACAGCAATCCACAGATTCAATGCAGTCTCTGTCCAAACTTCAATAACATTTTTGCAGAAAAAGAAAAATACATGCCAAAATTCATATGTCAAATTGAATATTTAAAACAATCTTGAAAAAGAATTAAGTTGGAGGATTTCAAAACTTAGTAGAAAGCTATCATAATCAAAATAGTGTGGTATGGGCTAAAGACAGACATATAGACCAATGGAATAAAATGGAGATCATTATACACACACACACCTACACAAAAGATTTTTGACAAGGGTACCAAGACCATTCAAGGGGTAAAGGAGGGTCTTTTCAACAAAGGATGCTGGGAAAACTAGATATCCACATGCAAAGGAATGAAGTTGGACCCTTATATGGTCTGGGCTACTCAGGAGGCTGAGGCAGGAGGATTGCTTCATCCCAGGAGTTTGAGGTTGCTATAAGCTAGGTTGAATCAATGGTACTCTAGCTTAGATTTTGGGAAAAGACTGACTCTGAAGAGCGGGACTCTGTCTCAAAAGAAAAAAAAAATCATTAGACTATCAGAATGACTTTCTATAACTTTTCTAAGTTTACGGTTTTATTTCTAAGTCTCTGTCACATGAAATCTTTCGAGATACGGCAGGTTTCTACTACTCATTGCTTACGGAGTTTGCAGGCAGCAGAACAGCTCATTTTGGGCATTGCTGTCACTGCATCCATGGAACTGATGAATTGATACTTCCTCTTCCTCTGGATCCATGCCCATGTGTAACAAATAGCCCTTATATTATTCAGGAAACCTAGAGAATTGGCACACGAAAACATCTTTCAAGGGATTCTATCTTGTTGATCCTAAAATTTTCAAGGATGTTGCAGATAAAATTAATGTCCTTTCCTTCAAAAAAAAAAAGACGAACAATTGTAGCTTGGGCAGCTGAAATACTGGCCTCTGCTCTACTAGATGGATAACAAATTGCAACTCAAACCAATTACTCTCATCTGTAGCTTAATGGAGGGTTTTCTGTTCCCAACTGCCCAGTTAGGAAAGCTGTTTGTATTGTTAGACTGCCTTGATAAATTCTTGTCAGCTGGCAAAAAACAATTACCAAGAAATTAAGCTAATTGTTGCTTTTTGTTTGATTATGGACAGTTTATAGGATCTTGTGTAGGTTGTAACAGAGAACAGCTTTCAGGTTACCATAAAAATGATAATGCTCAGAAAATATGAGTTAAGGAAATAGCAAAAAGAGGAACTCACTACTCAGGCTGTTTTCAGTTAAGAAAGACAGCATGAGTTGTCTTTAAAACTGCAAAGACCATGATTTCCCTGCGACTAATACTCATTCTCTAAATTGGCCTCAAGAGCATGTAGAACGTGAATCTTTCAAATTACTTAAGAATTTAGTTTGTAGTCCTCAATTCAAAAAAGACCTTTAAGAAAAAAAATGCTCTGTGAAAGCACAATGTCTAGCATTTGTCATTTTCAATTTTCATTAAATGCTCGTTTTTAAAGTTAGTCCTGAGATAAAGGAAGATAATTGCATAAAATGATTGCTTAGATAAATGTTAGGTACAAGATTAATTACCCCGATATTAATACCTGTTTTCTCAATTCTGCAAAAAGGAGAGTAGGGAAGGTAAGGGAGGTCTGAAAGGACCTGGCGGAAATGGAGCCTGACAGATGGTTGCAGGAAGAGGGGTCAGGGGAGGGGGCTGAGGAAGACGGGGCAGGGGAGTCATAGGAGAAACGGTTAGGAAGGAGGAAGGGGTGGTGCGCTCTAGGATGGGAGCCCTGGCTGGGCCAGTGGATGACAAGGAGTTGCTGGGAAGGGTGCGAATGAGATGAAGAGAAGCAGAACAGGAGAGGTTGGAGGGCTGGTCCAGGGCCTGGAGGGCCACTGGGGTCAAGCTGGGTGGTCTCCTCCTTTCCCTTGGAGACAAAAGGAAGGAATGGGATAGCCATGGGGATTTAAATTCTGAGAAACTTCGCTTAAGACAGGTGAGACTGTGAAAGGTCTACTCTAGATGGCTTTAATCTTCTCAGTAATGGAGAGCTGGAGTGGAGCAGAGTGGAGCCAGGAGGATTTGAATCAAGGGATGACTCATTGAGAGACACCCCCCTTAACACAATGTATAGGGTACCCTGTTAGAAATGTCATATGGGCAAATTTGTGCTCTTAGCTTCTGTCAGAGTCCATTTTGTTAAACTTTGCCAAGACATGTGGGCTGAACAGACTCTGTGTTTCAAGTGGTACCTGGGAGAAAGATGTATTTGGGAGGAACCTCTTTGCAGTGGTCCTCAACCCTGGCCCCATGTTAAGTTTCTGGAGGATCCAGGCATTAGAAACCTTTAATTCCAAGGTGCAACCAAGTTCAAGAACCAGTGCTAAGTTTGGAGGACTTCATGCGCAGTGCCCATCAATGTCCTGATTCTGACAAATTTCCTCGCGAGCCTCTCTCTTCCTTCTTCCAAGCTGTGAACTGGAACCTCAAATTGTCACCAGTGAGAACCATATGAGGCACCTAGGTATTTTTCTTCTATTTTAAGCTGTATAATATGAATGCTGAGGTTAGTTTCTCTGGCCTCTGTTTTCAATCTCTCTCTTTAGAACCAGGGATGGAATAAAAGGCAAGGCCCTCCTATGTTTCCTTTTGTTCTGTTGCAATAAAGAATAAATGACAAAAATGCACATAACAAAAGATCATTTTTTTAAAAAGCATACGAGTACCCCTCTCCTCTGTTGTCAAGAGTCAGTGTTTTGAAGGCAGGAGCTCACAGTGAGACTGGGGAGAGGGGGCCGTGATGCCATGCTAGAAACTGTGATGCGAGGTGTCTGCTCACCTATCTGACATTCTTATTTAACAACGTGCAGGGCCAGCAGATGATGGGCTTGATAAACATGTTTCCTTGGGTTTTGGTTTTGTTTGTTTTGTTTTGTCAAATTCTGATGGCTGGCCTAAATATTGTGAGGTCGTGATGCCAGTGAAATTCATGATGGCTCTGAGTGATTTTAGCTGTTTTGCTATCTGGGGTGAATCACTGTCAAAGATTCAACTGGAGCGAGAAACAAAGACCTAGGGAGACTGGACTGAGCAGACGGGTGGGAGTGGAGGTGACCTAGCAGGCCCTCCCTGCCAGGGGTTGCCCTGGAGCTGACTGGGAGCAGCCTTGCGTTGATTTCTCCATATCATATGTTTTGGTCTTTCCCTCATAAACACCATCTCTTTTTAGTTGGAAAGCCAGTATTTGATAAGAGCTAGTAAACTGTTTTTTACCTTAGTCCTTTCTTTTCCCTTTCACCTTGTCCCAGAGCCTGACAGGTGCCTCAATCTCCCATTCGAGTGCTGTGGTAATGAAGCCAGCCTCACTCCTGCCATGACACACTGGAAGTCAAGCCGAGGGAAGTAGCGCCCAGCGTGCCAGGACCTGAGCATACAGTGATGAGCAAAGTAAAACAGACCAAACATAGCTTCTGCCCTAGGTTTTGTTACAAATGAAAGTTTTAAAGTTGCTTGTCTAAAAAACTGAGGAGAACAAGTTCTGTGCCATGCCAGCAGGAGGAGAAGCTGGTACAAAAACAGTGATGGGATGAGGATGAGTTTGGGGGTGTGGGGAGCAAGCCCAGCCTCAGAGTGCTCATCTGGGTCTTTTGTTGGTGAGGTTCTTTGCACACAATCCCCCTGCAGGCTTGGGAGCTGTGGAGCCACTGGGAGCGAGTGTAGGCTGGCGCATGTGTGGCTCAGAAATCACAGCTCTGAACAGATGCTGACACAGATGCAGAAAATAACATCCATACACTGTCGGTGGGACTGCACATTAGTACAGCCTCTGTGGGAAACAGTATGCAGAGTCCTCAAAGAACTAAAAGACCTACTGTTCCATCCAGCAAGCCCAGTACTGGGTATCTACCCAAAGAAGAAGTCTTTATAGCAAAAAAAGACCTTTATTTGAATGTGTATTGCAGCACAGTTCACAATTGCAAAGATGTGGAATCAACCCAAGTGTTCATCAATTCATGAGTGGATTGATGAAATGTGGTATATGTATACCATGGGGAACTACTCAGCCGCAGAAAAGCGTGAATCAATGCACTGGAGACCATTCTCCTAAGTGAAGTATCTCAAGATTGGAAAAACAAATATCACATGTCCTCCTTATTAAACAGGAACTAACCAGTGAGCACACTTGTGCACAGAGTGAAGTAAAACTGAATGGAAGTTAAGTGGAGGGGAGGAGAGGAGGGATGAAGACCTACCTTGAGGGCACAGTGAACACTGTTTGGGTGACGGGCACACCGTGACTCAAATATTACAAAAGCAGTCTGTGTAACCAAAAAACGTTTGTAACCACTTAACATTTTGAAAAAAAAAAAAAAAAAATCTCCACTCTGGCATTACATGAGGCCAGCCTGGCAGTATAGTGTGGGCAAAGCCATTAGATTTTGTAGGTTATTCATTACCTACTTATTCACTACCTACCTTGCAGTGGGAAGGTGGGGCCAGAGGTCAGAACCCAGTTATTTGCACTTAAAAATATTATTTTCTAGTAGTTATTAATTTGCTATTTTTATAAGGCAGAACATAAAAGGACCCAGGAATCTTACATGAGAAAATCAGCCCATGGGGAGGACCAGGAGTTTACCTGACACCTGGCTCTGTTCCTGCCACACGTGCCCTCCAGTCCTGGGCTTGCAGTTCTCTCCTCACACATTCATCTTAAGGAAGACAGTTGTTTGCCCTTTTGATAAAAGCATGCCTCCTATCAAAAGTCTATTACAAATGGAGCTATTTGAAGCAGCCCCTTCTTTCATCCATTTCGGTGTTAGCTGTTTTTGGAAGGGAGAGAGCACTAGAAAAGAAACACATGGCAGTGTAGAGGTTTTCTGCTCACTTGACTTTATCAATGGTAAACCTTGTAAGTAGGTTCATCAGGACCTGTATTGAAAAATTCTATAGCAAATTCTTTTTAGAACAGAAGGTAAACTTTGGAGACCTTTGATTTAAGCTTAGAAATATAAACCAGATGCTTTCTTACTTAAATATTCAATAATGTTTTTAATTGGTCTTCCTACGTAGCTGATTCACGTAATGGAATCAGTGGAACATAATGACCCTGAAGGAGCCACCAGGCCCCAGTTATATGTAGAAACACAGAGTTTGTTTTCAAGTGAGGATCATACTGAAACAGGCAAATATTCCTCTTAAATTGTGTGTTTGCTTTCAAGATGTGCTATGTTCATGAATTAGCATCATGGTCCCTAACATATGTTTGTGCGGACAAAATTGTTAATACCCAGTTTTATATGACATAATTCACCTGCGAGTGCTGCATGTTGATGGCCAGGCAGAGGGTGTACAAAAGGTTTAAAGTTGGATTTCTCATCATAGAACATGCCCAGGAAAAGTGGGGGTGGTTTTTCAATCACATCTCTTCCCAGAATAAATTGCTGCTTCCCTCACGTTACTAATAGGTGAAAATATAGGTTGGCATTTTTTTTTTTTTTTTTTTTTTTTTTTTTGAGACAGAGCCTCATTCTCTTTCCCAGGCTAAAGTGTCATGGCCTCAACCTAGCTCATGGCAACCTTAAGCAATTCTTCTGCCTCAGCCTTCCAAGGAGCTGGACTATAGGCACCTGCCACAAGGCCCAGCTAATTTTAGTAGAGATGGGGTCTTGCTCTTGCTTAGGCTGGTCTCAAACTTCTGAGCTCAAGTGATCTTCCCTCTTCAGCCTCCCAGAGTGCTAGGATTATAGGCATGAACCTATATGCCCAGCCAGCAAATATTTTTGTAATTTGATTGCTTTTCAAAATTGCATTGCAGGGCTGATTGTGGGGGAAATGTTTATAATGGCTTATATGTGATTGCTCCTTCTCTTTGGCAGGAAATAACTACATGTTTGCCAGATTACTACAAATGGACTCAGTACCTCTTTATTAAACTCTATGAAGCTGGACTGGCCTATCAAAAGGAGGTAAGTTGAAGTTGGCTGCGCTTTCAAAGGCGATATCATTGTTAAATAAGAATCAAACCCTGTTTGCATAGTAGCAGTGAAAGTGACCACTACCTCAAGTTTGTAAAATCAGTCACAGCAGACCCAGGAAATAACTACTGCCTGGCTGTTTATTGCCTTCAAGACAGGATCTGAACTTCTTTTACCCTAAATTCCCAGCATATAACACAGTGTCTGGTGCCTATAATGAGATCAAGGAGAATGCATAGGAAGAAAGAAGACCTGCTTTTCACATCCTAGCTCAGCTCTCTTGCCCAGCCGTGTGACAAGCTGGCTAATTTAACCTCTAGGAAATGGGGTTTCTCATCTGCTAAATTGGGATGGTAACATTTTCCTTGCTGGGTTCAATGGTTTGAATGTGCCCCCCAAAACTCAGGTTGAAATTTAATTACCATTGTGATGGATTTAAGAGGTGGGAGAGCCCTCATGAATGGATTAATGCCATTATTTTGAGAACAGGCTCCTGATAAAAGGATGAGTTTGATTCCTTTCCCTGTCTCTATCTCTCTACCTTCTGCCACAGGGTAATGCAGCACAGAGGCCTTTGCTAGATGCTGGCACCATGCTCTTGGGCTTCCCAGCCCCCAGAACCATGACCCAAATAAACTTCTCTTCTTTATAAGTTACCCAGTCTATGCTATTCTGTTATAGCAGCAGAAAACAGACCAGGATGCGAGTTCTTGGGAAGATTAGAAGTTAACAGTTAAAGAACAAACATCACAGTACTTACCCATAGTGGTCTTCCAAGAAATCAAGGTACTTACATGGCAGGAGCTCAGTCATAGTAGACAAGGCTTGGAATGGTGGGAGATGAGGCAGGAATGTCACAGTGTGGCCTAGAATTGCACTGTTCAGTATGGCAGCCACTAGCTACATGTGGTTGTTTTACCTTTAAGTTTAAAGTAATTAAAATTAAATAATATGAGTAAGTCATGTTCTTAGCTATACTAACCAAATTCCAAGTGCTTAGTAGCTCGTATGCTAGTAGCTAATCCTGGACAGCAACAGGCATAGAATATTTCCATCATAACAGACTATTCTATTCCACAGCTCAGGAGGTTCACTGTATCAAGCAGAAAATCCATTGTACAGTGTGATTTCATAACATAGGATTATATTTCCTTCGCTGAGATTCCCACAGTTTGGTTTTGCAGTGAATAATATTTATATAATGTGTTAAGATTTTAAATTTTTAAAATCAATAAAGAGACACATATACAGAAGGCTCAATTTAAACTTCAGAATAAAACAAAAATGTCTGAAACCTTAACTGCATAAAAATGATATAGGCCGGGCACAGTGGCTCATGCCTGTACTCCCAGCATTTTGGGAGGCTGAGGCAGGAGAATAACTTGAGGCCAGGAATTCAAGACCAGCCTGAGCAAGAGCAAGGCACTCATCTCTACAAAAAAATAGAAAAATTAGCTCATGATAGCACATGCCTGGCTATAGTCCCATCTAGTAAGAAGGCTAAGGCAGCAGGATCACTTGAGCTGAGGAATTTGAGGTTGCTGTGAGTTATGATGATGCTACTGCACTCTAGCCTGGGCAACAGAGCAAGATACTGTCTCATAAATATGTGTGTGCATGTGTGTGTGTGTGTATGTTTGTATATGTGTGTGTGTGTATAAAAGAACCTCTATAGTTGATCGCCTCCCTACTCTGACCACCTCCTTTAGCTGACCTAATTTTCATAGACTGAGCATACACCACATGTACCTATCAGTATGCAGTAGGCCTAGTTCCTTATGTTAACCACCTCTGTGTGTTGACCATGGGTGGTCAGGGTCAACATACAGAGATTGTACTGTAGTTAACAAAAATCAAGAGGTGAGATGAGGGACGCAAAGCAAAAGCAAGAATGAAATGGCCCCTTCATCCTTTATAACAGAGTCGTAGATGAAGAATTTGCGGTTTACTATTTAACTTTAGTAAATGGACAGATAGTAATAGAAAAGTATAATAGCTATTAAAGCTAAAGTTAACAAAATAGCAGAAACTGCCCAGAGTGGTGGGGAGGTAGAAGAAATGCTGTATGACCATGCTTATTTCATAGCAAAGGGGTCCACAGATAAAATCTAAAGATAATATATCAAAATGGAAATATAATTGTATTATATAAAGTTACAAGAGTAAATACCAGAAGACTTATTGGACAGCACATGCTAGAAGTAGAGAAGTGTTTTAATAACCATTTCAGGTAATTATGGATATTTTTCTTTGATAATACACCAAAACTCAGTAAGTGGTAGTTTCTTAAGAGTCAGTGACAATGTTGAATTCGAAATGACGTCAATGACTTTTTGTATTCTGTTATATTACATTGGTGTATCTTGGACTTAAAATAGATCTTTTACTCATGCATAATTTTGTGATATCCATCGGTCATGCAGATCTTCAAAATGTTGACGCATCTCATTGTATTAATATAATATCATCAAAAGAGTCTTGAAGTTTAGAGGAAGCTATCAGCTCATAGTGAACAGATACAAATTTTCTAAAATACCTAAGTTTGAATAATCATAGTTTATTGTCAGTCATGCTTTCACATAGAAATATGGTTTCATGGGCGATGCCTGTGGCTCAGTGGGTAAGGGCGCCGGCCCCATATACCAAGGGTGGTGGGTTTGAACCTGGCCCTGGCCAAACTACAACAACAACAGAAGAAATAGCCGGGTGCTGTGGCAGGCGCTTGTAGTCCCAGCTACTCAGGAGGCTGAGGCAAGAGAATCACCTAAGCCCACGAGCTGGAGGTTGCTGTGAGCTGTGACGCCATAGCACTCTGCCGAGGGCGATAAAGTGAAACTCTGTCTCTAAAAAACAAAAAAAATGGTTGCATGAAAAAAGTGCTAATTGAGCTCAAAACTGAACCACATGAGTACTTTCCTTGGAGACAACCTTTGTACTTCACCAAATGCTTCTTGTTTCATCACACAAAGTACAGTAGAGCCTCTGTAACTTGACTACCCAGAGGACTGTAACAAACTGATCACCATGCAGAGGTGATCCACAGAAGGAGCTAGGCCTACTGTGTACTAATACACACAAGTGATACATGTCTGGTCAAATTAAGGAGGTGTTCGGTGTAGTGAGGTGGTCAGCTGTGGAGGTTCTACTAAAATCTTTTCTATTAAAAAGATATGTATTGAAGGGTCAAGATTTAATAAAATTAATAAATGTTACTACTTTATAAGGATATTCTTAAGTAAAATTGGCTTTTATGTCATTGTACTGTGAGTACATGGCAATGAAGAACACAATGACCACATACAGTTTGGTGCCACTGCCTTGATTTGTGCTGAGGGCCAACAGCCTTATCCACCATTACTTTTGCATGATCATTGCAAATGTGGACACAATTAAAAATGCAAATACTGTCTTATTATAATGAAAACAGTTTTGATCTGCAGACTTCTTAAAAGGGTCTCAGGGATCCCAGGAAGTTCCATGCTTTGAGAACCGTTGCACAAGTATACAACCTCTACCCCCACTTGCACTTTTAAATTATTATTAAAGTATTGGTTGTTTAAAATATTTTAAAGTTTTTTTTTGTCTTTTATTTTTTAACATGTTGAGTTCCCACGTTAAACTGAGAGTGCAAACGTGTAGAACTGAGTTATTGTTGTCTCTCGTGGGTCAATTTAATTTCTTAAAACGCTGTAGCTGTTCCTCCTCTACACAGAGCCCCGTGAGGTGAGGAATTGTGGTGAAAGGTGAGAAACAGAGGGAATATCCATTCAAAGTTCACGATTGCACAAACCTTTTTGTATTGTGAAAGCATAGTTTTCAAAAAGTTAAAAACGTAAGTCCTATGCAAATATAAAATGAACACATGTTATAGATTTTGTTCAAGTCCTTAATTAATAAGGGAGCCAGTTATATTATGACTTGTTTAAATGAGATCAAGGGACAGAGATTTATGGAGTCAGAGGAATGCTGAAATGAATTTCCTAATAGAATCAAAACTGCTTAATGTCCTATAGAGCAATGAACCTACCTTTGGGGGGCTGTCTTTTCTATGAGATACAATCATTTGCCTTGTCATTGGATGGGACTTAATTTGCACATTCTCAGACAAAAATCATGTGCATTGTTACCAGTTTCTAACAGTTAACCTCTCCCTTTGCAGGGCTGTAAAAATAATAAATAATAACAATAATAAAATCGTAATACAATAATAAATATAACAACAATAATAATGTTAATAAACAATAATAAAATGGGAAGTCAAACAAAGGTACACATCCCTAGAAAGTCAGATAATCCTCATGGGTTATGGGCGGACCTGCTGGATAATACCAGCTAACACTAAAAGGACACCCAGCAATGCCTTTTGGTTGTTTCTAAATTGGGTATACCTTTTTTTTTTTTTTTCAGTTTTGGGTCGGGGCTGGGATGGGGTTTGAACCTGCCACCTCTGGTATATGGGGTTGGTACCCTACTCCTTGAGCCACAGGTGCTGCCCAATTGGGGATACCCTTTAAAACAGCATTATTTAATATTCAGAAGCAAAAGACTAGGGAGAGAATTAGTTAGGAAATCATGGACTCCCATGCCAACCAGCAGATTCAATGCTAATCTAGCTGCTTGGCAGATACATTCCCAGAAAAGCCTCCCTTGTTCTAGGTGGGCAGTAATTATATCCAAGTGGAAGTTCAACGCTGGGATCACTCATAGGTCCAGGCAGAGGAAAGGAGATACAGTATGTATCCCAAGGGATAGCAAGAAGGATAAACATAAGTCAAGGTTTCACAGCGAACAAAAACAAAGCAGAGGGGTCCCTGCAGGTAGACCTAGCATCATAGGAAAGAGTAAACACTTCTTTGAAGAGTATAAGCAGTTATGACATCAGTGATATCATACAAAGTTACCTATCCTCAGTTGCCTGGTTACTGTTTATTTAGTATGCATGGAATATGAAGTGATGTGATATAAAACAGTAGTGTAAACACTTCTCGTTGGGAGCCCTATGTATCCTGTGTAATATTTCTTTATAGGACACTTTCTTTTTTGCATGTATTATTATATGTTGTCAAAAGACAGAATTACTTTAAATTTGGTTATAGATCTAGAATAGATTTGGCTTTTATTCAGGATTCATGGGTTGGGACAGCCTCCATTTCACACAATAGAGTGAGAGTTTCCACTGCACAATAGCAGAGCGCTGGGTTTGTGAGGTGGGACAAAGAAGCAGAGCAATGGGCAAAAAACTGGTTGGTTAACACTAGGCTACTTCAAGTTACTTTTTTGTAAAGATTAAGGTGGAGGTGACTTCCTCACTGTTAGACTGGATCCAAAGTTGAGTGACTTTTCTACAGATGTGAGGGGGGCACAGGAAGACCCCTTGCACGGGTATAGTCACCGTGCTGGCTGCAGAGCTGCTTTTCTCCTCAGCTGTTTCCCATGTCAGTGTGACACTCAACCCCTACCCCAGTACGCATGCCCTTGTGGGGATATAGTGATTGCTTTGGGCCCAGCAGGATAATGCGGAGTAATCTTCCTATCTCAGGATCCTGGCTTAATCATATCTGCATGGACCTTCTTGTCAAGGAGATAACATATTCATGGGTTCTAGAGATCAGGTTGGGACATCTGTGGGGGACTGTTATTCTTCCTTCTGCCTACCACACTCCCCTTTTCCCTATTTCATAGAGTTGTTTTGAGAACTAAACAAGTGAATGTTTATGAAGCGCCTGCAGTGGTTGCTGACACCGAGTAGATGTGCAATAAATGTCCCCTCCTCCCCCAGCATACCTGCAGAATTACTTAGGGTAGAATTATTTAGGTTATTTGATGGGTTTTTATTATTTAAAAAAGATCAGATGTTTTGGTATATTAAGTTTTTAGGTCTCTAGTAAAATGTTATGATCTTAAGAAAAAATCATAAATAGAATGCAAAAATATATTTTTGATACATTATTTGAAGATTATAAAGTTCCTAATCCAAGGTATGTTTTTCCAGGTTGATCTATGTCTTAGTTCATTTGTGTTGCTATACCTGAGACTGGGTAATTTATAAAGAACGGAAACTTATTTCCTCCCAATTCTGGAGGCTGGGAAGTTCAGTATCAGGTTGTCGGTATCTAGTGAGGGCCTCCTTGTGAAGTTATCCCATAGTGGAAGGCGAGAGAGCAAGACTTCCTTTTATAACAAACCCACTCCTAAGATAATGACATTGATTTATTCATGAAGCAGAGCCCTCATGACCTGATCACATCTTAAAGGTCCCACCTCTTAATATTATTGCATTGGTAATTAAGTTTCCAGCACATGAACTTGGGGGACTCACATTCAAACCGTAACAAATCTTTTTTTATTGGATAGCTATATATATATATTTTTTTTTTTTTTTTTTTTTTTTCAATTTTTGGCCGGGGCTGCTGGGTTAGAACCTGCCACCTCCAGCATATGCGGCTGGTGCCCTAATATTTTCACCTTGTTTAAAAAAAAAAAATCAGCATTTTCTTTCTATGGTTTGTAGACAAATATAAACTTTTGAAATTAACTCTAAAAAGTTAATCAACTTTAGAAAGACTGTACCTAAAACAGTTTGTAAAGCATATTAGACCAAAAATAACTCAGGTGTTAGTACTTTTCCTCTAACACATTGTTGTACCTTTTTATTTATTTTTAATTTATTATTATTTTTTTTGTGTGTGTGTGTGTGTGTGTGTGGTTTTTGGCTGGGGCTGGGTTTGAACCTGCCACCTCTGGCATATGGGGCTGGCACCCTACCCCTTTGAGCCACAGGTGCCGCCCCTTACCTTTTTATTTTTTAATAAAACGTAGTCTTAACCCTTAAATTCAATTCTGCAAAAGCTGTGTAAGTGAGCACGTAGGGAAAGTATTTGAGCAGAGCATTACTAAACATAGCTGTTTAAGTCTTTTGTTTTTAAGAAGCAGTGTCCACCAAATGTTCAGTTCCATTGTAAAAGCAATCTGCTCTTGTTCTCACAAAACAAAAATATTTTCAGCTGTAAATATGAACAGAAAGACCTCTGTTTGGCAGAACATTGATTTCACCTCTCTGGTTTAAAAACAAGAGTTTTATTCTGTGACTATAGTTAGAGAAAATGATGCTGTCTTATGCTTGGACATTCTAGGGACTGTGGAGAGTCACCTAATTTATGAGTTTTTGTCTTCACCTATCTCCATGATTTCAGGGACAGTTGGCAACGGCCCTAATTCACCCATATAAGTTAGGTTTGCCGTGTGGCCTCGGCTTCAGGAAGCATTCTGAAAGAATTATACAGAGACAAGCAGGCACCTTTTTCACGGTGCCACCTTGTGGCTTTGGAATGTGGTGACAGTAACAAATAAATTGTAGCCTTGACACCCTCACCCCCATCCCTATGCCCACCACTCCTGGACTCAGTCCAAATGTAGGCCTCTGCTGGATGGAATGGAGCAGGATGGATTTTGAGAGCTAGATCGTTTATCTTTTTAAGGGACAAGTCTCACTATGTTGCCCAGGCTGACCTTGAACTCCTGGGATCAAGTGTTCATCCTGCCTCAGCCTCCTGAGTAGCTGGGCCTACCAGGTGCCTGTCATCTTGCCTGGCTGAGAGCTAGATCCTTTAATAAGGTCTATGTGGCATTCCTTAGTTAAGTGTGTTTTTGTCAAGAAGGTAGCTAATAGACCTTGGAAAATCAATACCCTAAGATATGTATACTTTCCCAGACTTCTGGAACCTGAGGCTGCCTGATAGTATAGTTTGGTAGTAAAAATAAATAAATAAATAAATGGATAAAAATGCCGAGGTTGAGGAGAAAGAAGAGAGGAGGAAAACAATGGAGAGTAGCCAAAGGCTTGAGGAAAGATGTGCTGGCCAGGAAACAAAAAGCATGCCAGAGGGAGATGTGATCTAGAAGGGACTGGTACCAAAAAAACATGCGGAGGGTGGATGTGATCTACAAGTGACTGGTACCCAAAAAACATGTGGAGAGTGGATGTGATCTAGAAGGGACTGGTACCCAAAAAACATGCTGAGGGTAGATGTGATCTAGAAGGGACTGGCACCCCCAAAACGTGCTAAGGGTGGATGTGATCTAGAAGGGACTGGCACCCCCAAAACATGCTGAGGGTGGATGTGATCTAGAAGGGTCTGGCACCCCCAAAACATGCTGAGGGTGGATGTGATATAGAAGGGACTGGCACCCGCAAAACATGCTGATGGTGGATGTGCCAGGGCAGCAGTCACTACAGAGGCTGTGTCACAGAGAGGAGAGCTCATAAACTCGAGTCAGGAGGATACTGCCCAGGCAACCTCCAACAGAGTCTATAGTCTCCCACACTTCTAAGAGCTAATGGCAAAGAACGGTAGAGGAAGGGGACAAAAATGTTGGGGCCCTCACCTTCACTGCAAATTTGACCCTTTTTGAACTAGACTTCGTGATTGTAAGGGTGTTATTGTATGCATATCTGAAATGCTTTCTAAAAGCAAATCACTTAACCCAAAAATATGAATCCTGGTGTTTAACCCTTGATTAAGTGGGGGAATTTCTCTAATTTCAGTACAGCTTCCTGTGACGTTGCCAGATAGCTGTAGTGAGGGGAGCCGTGGGTGAAACCTACTCAGCGCTCAGTGTGTTTGCAGGTGTGTTAATGATTTCAGTATTGGTTTAAAGTCAGGCTGGGTGCAATGGTTCACGCCTGTAATCCCAGCACTTGGGATGCTGAGGTGGATAGATCACCTGAGCTCAGGAGATTGAGACCAGCCTAAGCAAGAGCAAGAGCCCATCTCTAAAAAAATAGCTGGGTATTGTCGCAAGCCCCTGTAGTCCTAGCTACTTGGGAGACTGAGGAAAAAGGATCACTTGAGCTCAAGAGTTTGAGGTTGCCATGAGTTATGCCACCATGGCACTCTACCAAGGGTGACGAAGTGAGACCCTGTCTCAAAAAAAAAAAAAAATTGGTTTAAAGTCAATTTCAAAATACAGATATAGACTATATTTTACAAAAAGGCTGATTAACTACTAAGGAGTGTGAATTTGGCTTCCGTAGGTGATAGACAACAAAATGTCAAGCAGGGAAATGAATAGAATCAGTGAAATTGTCCGGAAATCATATGCTATTCAGCAAGACTGTGCTTGCTTAAAAGTCAGGGCTTTCATCAAAGCAAAGGTTCAAAATATGAAAACCCAATATTGCTAGAAAAGGGAAGCTGTTGATAGAGACAGTTGTGTCAGAGAGGAGACCCAAGGAAGAGGATGTGGGAAGCAACTCCAGGGCTCCAGGGGCTGTCCGCTGCGGCACTCCCTAGACCCTGGGCCCTGGATTTTGACCTCCAGGGCATAACCACTTCTGGGAAGTCTGAGCCTGAATCTGCACCTCCAAGGCTGAGGTGGATTGTGGCCCTGGGAAGAAACAAATGTGGTTTCTCCCAGCTGATGTGTCTTTGATTTGAGACACTATTTCCTTTGGTGTTTTTTCCCTTCCCCCTAAAACTTTCACTGGGGGAAAAATTGTTTTTATGTTTTTTTAAATAGAAAACTTTAATCAGAAATACTAACATATGTAGAAACAATAACAGACTTATAAATACTATATTTACATTTCCTTTATCAAGCTTCTGGGGAGGTTATTATTGGTTTGCTTTTATTTGTTTTTCACTTAACACTCTAGTTTTATTATGATGTGTTTTTACACCTGAGAATCGAAATTCCCAATGACCATACGAGAGAGCCAGACACCAATGCAAATCACATGAGGGCGTTTATTCAAGCTCAAGCCAGGGCTGTCGGCATTACCAGATGAAACTGGGGCGGAAAGCCCTGTGCTCGTCGCCCGTGGGGTTTTTATGCAGTGGTTATGGGGTGAAGGGTGTGGGAAATAAAGCATGGCCTTTGGGTCGGTTATCTCTTATGCTGACACTAGAATTTAAGGCTGGTAGGGTCCCACCAATCTCAAAGGCAGGGGTGGAGGGGGGGTTCTGACGCACTCTGGGAGATAGGGACGCATCCCTGGAGATAGGGTGGGGTGTGGTTTACTAAGAAACAAAACAAAAGGATTTTCAGGTTGCTTTGAAATTGGAGAACAAAAGCCTGAAATGATGAAAAGCCCAAAATGGCATCACTGGGTCCTTCAGTGTAAATCTCTTGGGAACACATCTTCCTCATTGCATTTTGTAGCCTAGAGCCTGAGCTGCATAGGAAATGTTGAGAAGAAAATCAAGTCCTATCTGTTATTGCAATCTGGGTGCCGAGTGTTTGCTTCTCCCACATCTTTTGAGGTTGGCAGGAGGCAGAGGTGGAGGAATATAGGGGTTTTTTTTTTCTCCCTTTTACAAATGTTTTATATAAGCTTTAGTTGTGCATGGGTTGTTTTTTGATGGAAGGGGTGCCTCTTGAATGAGCTGTCAAAATGACTAAACAATATTTAGCCCTTTCTTTTTACCTGCTATTTTAAGTGGTGCCCTTTCAGAGAACCCTTTCACACTATTGGAAAGAACGTAAATGAATACAGGCTTTATGGAAAACAGTATGGGAGGTTCGTCAAAAAACTAAAATTACTATATACTTATGGTTATATACCCCAAGGAATATAAATTAGTATGTCGGAGGGCTGTCTGCACTCCCATGTTCATGGTAGCATTGTTCATAATAGGCCAGTTACAGAATGAACTTAAGTGTTCATTAATGGATGAATGGACACAGAAAATGTGGTATAGTACATATACACAACGGAATACCATTCAGCTTCAAAAAAGAACAAAGTTCTGTTATTAAGGACAACATAGATGAATCTACTAACAGAAGACATTATGCTACATGAAATAAGCCAGGCATAGAAAGACAGATGTTACGTGATTTCACTTGTATATGGAATATTTTAAAAGTTGTATTTGATTCATACAAGGAGAGAGTAGAATTATGTTTACTAGAGGCTGGGGCTTAGGAGAGAGGAGGAATGGGGCAGATAGTCAAAGGGTTCAAAGTTTTAGCTAGACAGGAGGAGTCAGTTTTGAGATCTTATTGCATAGCAGAATGAATATAGTCAATAATAATGTATTATATATTTAAAAATAACTAAAAGAGTAAATATATCACAATAAGAAACATTAAGTAAGTGAGGTGATGGTTATGTTGATTAGCTTGATTTAATCATTCCATGTTGGAAACACACATTGAAACATCACATTGTATGTCATAAGTGTATACAATTATATTTGTCAATTAGAAATTATATTAATTTAAAAAAAATCAATGGTATTCTTCCCCAGTCGCCCTAATAGAGGCAGTAGTAATAGATAAGTAAATCACCTTTGATTTATTAACCTAAGGTTTTTAGGTCTAAGGTACTTTGGTCTGATATTTTACCTCTATATCTTTATGAGCTCAAGGTTTCAGGGAACCTTGTTTTACAGAGGAAAACATTATTCATCTTTTCCACCCTGACTCTGGACTTAACAAGCTTAAATTTTTCAATGGATGTACTACTTTTAGTTGTAAAATCACAACTCACAGAGGCTGACGCCTCTCCCCCACCCCTACTTTTTAGGTAATTTTTAGACATGTCTCTGGATCAGCAGAGTCCCAGCAGGAAATAGAGAGGACATCCTAAATGAGTCATTGAAACAAATGTAGTGAAGGGACTATATGTACAGAGTTCGGGGAAACTCAGAAGAGATGGTGGAGCACTTGGTGCTGGCAGCAGAAGGAAGCCTTTGCTCCCCCTGGGCTGAAGGGACAATCTTGGGAGCAGTTACTGGAGCTGTAATGGCAGATGAGGGCTTCCCAACAGGGGTTGTGGCCTTCAGTAGAGGCATGGTGCCCCTGCCAGACCATAGCCTGGCCAGGAAGAAGTCAGGGTACCTCTCATGGGTCAAATGCAGTCAGAAGTGAGTATCCAAGATAATGCAGGCTACAAAGGTCAACTTCCTCAGGGGCATAGAACAGGGTGCAAACAGGGTCTAGGGGGCAAATGGACAATAGTTAGCACGCTCTCTTATTAGAATCACATTAAAATTTTGGGTGGGCTTGGCACCTGTGACTCAAGTGGCTAAGGCGCCAGCCACATACACCTGCGCTGGTGGGTTCGAATCCAGCCTGGGCCTGCCAAACAACGACAGCTGCAACCAAAATAAAATAAAATAAACTAGCTGAGTGTTGTGGCAGGTACCTGTAATCCCAGCTACTTGGGAGGCAGAGGCAGGAGAATTGCTTGAACCCAAGAGTTGGAAGTTGTGAGCTGTGATGCCATGGTACTCTACCTAGGGCGACAGCTTGAGGCTCTGTCTCAAAAAAAAAAAAAAAAAAAAAAAATTGGGGTGGTGCCCATGGCTCAGTGGGTAGGGCACCAGCCCCCTATATTGAGATTGGAAGGTTCGAACCCAGCCCCAGCCAAATTGCAACAAAAAAATAGCTGGGCATTCTGGCAGGTGCCTGTAGTCCCAGCTATTCTGGAGGCTGAGGCAAGAGAATCACCTAAGCCCAGGAGTTGGAGGTTGCTGTGAGCTGTGACGCTACAGCACTCTACCGAGGGCAAGAAAGTGAGACTCTCTTAAAAAAAAATTTTTTTTTTTTTTTTTAAACCAAGCCATACTTGGTGGCTCACACCTGCAATTCCAGCACTTTGGGAGGAGGCTAAGGCAGGAGGAACATTTGAGGCCAAGAGTTTAAGACCAGGCTGGGCATGATAATAAGACTATGTCTACAAAATAATTTTTAACATTAGCTAGAGGGTGGTTCCTGCCTTATCGCCCTCAACCTGCCGTGCCCTGACCCCACCATGCCCTGGCCTCCTACCTGGGGCATGCCACCCTCAGCTTGGTCTCCACCCCCTGGACCTGCAGCCCAGAGCTCCAGGGTGGGGCTTCCCTGGCTGGTGGCAGCATGATGGGCTGCAGGAACTCCACTGCCACCAACTTGGGTGGAGACCGAGGCCCTGCAGGATCAGCTAAAGATGCAGCAGAAGAATCAATAGCTGAAGACAACAAGAGGAGAAATTATGGAGGAGTATATGTTGGCCTGCCCGCTGAAGCTGTCAATATGGTGTCCAATCAAACAAAGACGGTACGAAAAAATTAGAAGAAAATAACATCACAACTCAATAATCAAGGGACCAAAGGCTTTCGAATCAATTTGGAAGGAATATAGTCCCATGGGACAATGTCATGTGCACAGACGTTTCCTCGGAAATTCTACACAGTTGGCCTTTCCTCTCCTGCCCTCAAAATTAAGTGTATACTCAAAGCCATGGGTAGATGTTGAATGCTGCCGTCATAGAGGGAATTAGGTGGACAGTACACTGGGTATGGAGCTTTCTGTGGTCCACCTACGAATGAGCAGTTAGCAAACTGTCATGGAGACTTGTCACCCAGCCTAGGCTGCTGTGCTCTGGTGTAGCATTTTAACTCCTGGCCATTCAAGACTATTCCTGCAGGTCATGTCTTTTCATTGATATTTTTTGATAGTTTTTAAATAACAAAATCCTTATTGTATTTATAAATTAAGATAATAAGGCATTATAAATGAATTACCTAAAACAATATATTTGTTATCTTTCACTATTTCTACTTCATATTAAATTTTAGCTGTAAATTTGGTAAGTTGATTCATACTACTATCTCTTTCCCTTTTTTACCATTTGGTGTTCAAATTTTATTTAAATGTAAGATAGTTTCCTTTAGCAGGAATAATATATTTCATTGCAATGTTTAAAAATAAACTATTTAAATTTGCATGCCATGTGCACATTTTGATTAAATTTCTATTTCCTTTAGTCAGATGCTTATGTAACTACAAATGCTTCCTAGCCACTGAGTCCCTCAGTCTACCTCTGCATAATCATGGCATTTCAAGTTATTTCTAAACTGTTTTCAAGCACTTGTGATTGATGGTTAGTGAGATATCTGGGAAGTTCTTTTTTTGATAATGACATGTGTACCCACTTAGTACTGTAGTGTAAATCACTCAATTTACCAACGTATTTCAACAATTAACACATTTTTATCCCTCTTAAAAACAAATTAGCCAGGCATGATAATGCGCGCTTGTAACCTGAATTACTCTAGAGGCTGAGGCAGGAAGATCTCTTGAGCCTAGGAATTTGAGGCTGCAGTGAGCTATGATGGTGCCACTGCTCTTCAGCCCAGGGAACAGAGTGAGACCCCCATCTCTTAAAAAGGAAAAAACAAATAGAAAACAATGTTTATTGAGGTGGGGTATTTTAATGCCCCAACACATCTGTCTGTACTTACTGCCTTCTTTGTACCAAGTATGAATGTCATAAAAGGGTAAATGTCAATGGTATGACTATTTGTTTTAAATGAAGATAGAAACTAAATAGAACTCTTGGAAGAGAATTTTCATAATGATTAAGGTTGCAGGTTCTGTCAGCCAAATGAATCTGTGGAGAGAAAGTTCAGAATAGTAGTTACCTTTGGCAGGCAGGGGCGGCATTGGTAAAAGGCACAGTGGTTTTCAGAGGTGCTAGGAATATTCTACATCTTGATATGAGTGATAGTTACGTGAGTATATACGTATGTAAAAATTCATCAAGTTGTAACACTTAATATTTTTTCAAGTTACTTTAATTTAAACAGAAGTTTACATAGAATTTTTTAAAAATTGGAAAAAAGAACCCCCCCAAAACAAAAAAACATCAAAACTTGATTTCTAGAGACCTGAGTTCTTATCCTGTTCTGTCTCTGTCACTTACTGTGTGACCTTAGGTAAGTTATTTGGGTTTGTTTGTTTTTGTTTTTAGAACACCCAAGTTAGTGTTCCCAAGACATGTTAGGAAACCTCTGACACATTCTAATACTTATTGATAAGACATTATTCCATAACAAAACTGTTTGATTTAGGCTCAGCACCTGTAGCTCAAGCGGCTAAGGCACCAGCCATATACACCAGAACTGGCGGTTCGAATCCAGCCTGGCCTGCCAAACAACAATGACAACAACAACCAAAAAATAGCCAGGCATTTTGGCAGGCACCTGTAATCCCAACTACTTGGGAGGCTGAGGCAAGAGAATTGCTTAAGCCCAGGAGTTGGAGGTTGCTGTGAGCTGTGATGCCATGGCACTCTACCCAGGGCGACAGCTTAAAGTTCTGTCTCAAAAAAACCTGTTTGATTTGTGTTCCATGTGACGTGAGGTGTGTGCTATAAAGACACACGGAGTTTGAGCTTTGTCTTCTGGGTCTTCCTAGCATCTGTGTCATCTCTCACTCACTGCTCACCAGCGTCTCTATCCATGGCCTCATTAGCAGAAGCCATCAGTCACAAAAAGGAGGATTCCATGATTCCATCTTGAATATACTGTCAGCTCACCTTATAGGCCCCAAAAGATAGCAGAGTTTCCTGGGGAGGGATGTGTGCTTGCTGGTCTATCCTCAGGCAATGCCAGGCTTAAGTAAATTATTTGATTTCTCTGTTCCTCAAACTACTTCTCTGCAATATGGGAATAATAATATACTTACCACAAAAGATCATTGTGTGGAAAAATACTTTTTATGAAAGCTACTTATCTTGTGCAATATAAACAATAAATTTATGAAAATTATTAAGCTAGAATAACAACAACGAAATGTTGCTGTGAGGATTAAAAGAGTCAACCTAGTTTTCCCTGAAATGATTCCCATCTGCTAAATTTCAGGTAGGCACCATTTTTTCTTTTTTTCTTTTGTTTATTAAAATTTTCTATCCTGCAAATTTATCTTTTCATATAAGAAGATACCAAAGTTGAGTTAGACACACACTTAGAGCCTTCCTTCCTAAGCCTGTTCTAATAAGGTGAAACCACATGGCTGTTCGTGTGTCCCTTTTACAGCTTGCTGGTAGTTTCTTTGCTGAGCAATACTCCAAGGAGATGCCCGCAAGTCTCAGAGCAGAGCTATTGCATTTGTGGACCCTCTCACATGTAAGAAACCTCTAAATGGTCCTATTAAAGGTACTCACCAGGTTGTATCATTTTTTTCATGAATTATAACAGGCCTTGGTTAACTGGGACCCAGTGGATCAAACAGTGCTGGCCAATGAGCAGGTAGATGAACATGGCTGTTCATGGCGTTCTGGAGCAAAGGTGGAACAGAAGTACCTCAAACAGTGGTTTATTAGGACAACTGCTTATGCAAAGGTGAGTGTCAGCCTGGTGGCACCCCAATAATACCTTATGTGTTGGCAGGCAACAGCAAGGTCTTCTGGGTATTGGAGAACCTAGTGTTGGGGGTACTCTCTAGGAAGTGCTCTCAGAGCCACAGGTACACAGGCAGGAAGCAGATGAGCCTCATCATCAGTCTAGGTGGCAATGGGTTTGTGTCTCCAGCTGTAAGTCAAGAATGCCACCTGGAGGCTTTTGTAGGCCATTGTTTGCTGACCTTTCAATTCACTGCCACAGAGGTCAAAAAGCACCCATATTTATAACAGCAACAAAGCTTTAAGGAAAAAGAGAAAACTGTCTTCATCTAATAAGACCTCCAGAAAGATAAAATGAAATTCTGTGGGATCCAGAGCAGATTATCTAAAAGGAATGAAGAGATGGCTGGTCTCCATGAGGGAAGGCCAGTGTAAAAAGCTAAGTGAGTAACCAAAGCTCTGTAAACTGGTCCTTGGGCCTTAGTTCCTCATGAATAAAATGAAGGGGTTGGACCAAGTGGTCTTTAAGGTGACTTTTACCTCTTTCCGTGTTCAGGGATTAAAGGGCAAAGCCAGTCATTAAAACTAGGGACTTGCTTATTAAATCAACAGTTACCTGGGCGAAATAATCTGTTCTGTATATACTGGAAACATTCTGTGCTTGTTATCCCTTAAGCTTACCAAGTTTCAGGATCCTAGAATTGAAGCATCACCCCCTGAAACTGCAGAGATAAATGATTACGGCAAATTAGGGACACATCATGTGGCAATTTGATGATCTGTGTATTCTTCTGCATGCAGGAGACTGGCCATAAACAGGGCCTACAAAGGTGGAGGTATTGTGAGAGGCTACTCTCAGTGTGCTGTGGTAATTCTTCCCCTGTGGTAGCCAGCATAAGAAGGATAGATGTGCCCTTCCACAGTAGCTCATGGTGTTGCTCTGTGAGAGATAGAGTACTGGACTGAAATAGACTTTCAGTCAGATCGAATACTGTAGTTCTTACACGCAAAGAAAATACAAAGTTCTCAATAACCTCTGGTCACTACAAAACTTTGCTGAATTAGAATGCTATATACCAACTCAGAATACCAAGCCATACAGAAACATGACCTCTAGTTTTCTCAGTAAAAGATTTGTCTTAAATGAGCCTGTTTCTCATTATAATTTATTCAGAAAGCAGCAGAGAATAGCATATGGATATGAAAAAGTGCTCGTTAGAACTTGTTAACACAGCACTTTGCTTCTTTTAAGCACAGTTACATTGGAGACTGAATGAGAACAAAGCTGAAGATGTTGCTTTCTGAACCATCCCACTGCCATCCCAGGCAGTGGGAGCCCCTATCTGCTGACAGTTGGTGTCTACCACATTACCTGGAGGAATGCCAGATCACCTCTTGGACCTGTCAGATGGTTTTGTTCTAGGCATTGTTGGAAGGGCTACCTAATTAGTGCTTTTGTTTTGACCTCTGCCTCTAGTTGGAAATGTAATAACCTAACTGAGAGACATTGTTCCTTAAATTGTCATCTGTGAATTTTCAGCTATTCAGTGGAAATGGTTAGTTACCATGGTGACTTGCCTGGTTCTTGCTGAACTCCTGTGCAGATTCATTGAAGAAGTTGTCTTTGAGGTTAGCACTTGATTTGTTCTGAAAATCAGGAGAAGAAGGAGAACAAGACTCTGTGAGAGCTAACAGTGAACAATTCCTGTGGGGCTAAGAGCAGAACAGAGGCATGGGAGGGCTGTGCTGTACTGGGATACCTTGTAGATATGGCCACAAGGTTTTGTCTGCAGTGTCTGTCATATGAGGGCTGTCTAGAAAGTGTCCAGCCATTTTATTTATTTATTTATTTATTTATTTTTGAGACAGAGTCTCAAGCTGTTGCCCTGGGTAGAGTGCCATGGTATCATGGCTCACAGCAACCTCAAACTCTTGGGCTTAAGCGATTCTCTTGCCTCAGCCTCCCAAGTAGCTGGACCACAGGTGCCTGCCACAATGCCCAGCTATTTTTTTGTTATTGTTGTATTTTATTATTTGTAATTGTAGTTGTCATCGTTGTTTTTAGTAGACCCAGACCAGGTGCGAACCCACCAACCCTGGTGTATGTGGCCAGCCATAAAACAGCAATTTTAATACTGGTTTTCATATTGCATGATACTTTCTGGATAGCCCTTCCTTCATACTATTAATAATTACTAGACTTTCAGAAAAATAGAAAATTGTGACCCATAATCAAGAAAAAAAGCATTCCAGTAGAAGTGGACTCTGATGTCTCTGATGTGACCCAGTGTTGAAATTAATTGACAATGCCAAATGCATCCATTATGTAAATGGTGTGGAACTTAAAGGAAAAAATGGCCATAATGAGTGAATAGATGGGGAATCCCAGGAGAGAGGGGAAATGTTTGTTTTACATGAACTAACTGAAAATCTAAAACAGAAGAAGTCCAATATCTGAAATTAAAAATCCACTGTTTGGGCTATGGAAGAATATGTGAGGGTTAAATAAACCATAAAGTTGGCAGAGAGTTTCCCTCCACACACACACCCATGTAGGGAACAGCATGTGTGGTGACCGTAAAGCCGAAATGTATATGATGGATTTGAGAAACTGAAAGAATGACACTATAATTCAAGCTGAAAGAACAAAGTGGAAAGACTCAGGATAAGGCTAGAGAAGTAGTTAGGGGCAAGATTTGACAAGGCCGTTTAGATCCTAAGGAATCTGGACTTTATCATAGAAACACAAGGAAACCATGACATTTCTAAGGAAGGGGATGACATGGTCAAATTGGCATTTTTACATGTGTAAGGTCATTGCAGAGGGCCAAGTGTGGATACAGAGAGACCACTTAGAAAGTTATTGTGATGGTCCAGGCATGCAAAATTTGGACTTAGGTGGGAATAGTAGAGAGAAGTGAGTGGATTAGAAAAATATTCAGGTGGCAAAATTCATAGAGCTTGGTGACGTATTGGATGAGAGTGTGTATAAGATGGTGGCATCAAGGAAGACCCTGGCTAGAACAGTATGTGGATGGCTAACCCACTTACAGGGATATAGGAGTCACTGTAAGTTGGAGGTGGCCAGGAGACATTTTGAATAGACGTAAAAATAATAGGTGCTTAGAAAAGTAGGTCTAAAACTTCACAGAAGATCAAGTGTGATGAGATAGGACATCTGCTTTAAAACGTGGTATGGCAGAAATAGTCTTGAATTTGAATTAGTGAAGAGGTCTTTCTACAAAGCTATGGGTGAGATGTTGAATCAATTAATAATGATTTCAGCTGCAAGCAACTGGAAACCCAAGTTATGGCGGCTTAAACCAATGGGAAGTTACTTTCTGCACATAACAAGTCCTCGTGGCTGGGGCTGAACTGAGATAGGGCCCTGAGTTGGCAACTTAGTGGTGTTCTTGGCCTTTCCTTTCTGCCTGTCACTCTATGATTACAAGATGGCTGCTGTAGCTGCAGACATCACTTCTCCATTCACAACACAGAGAAACAGAAGGGGCAGTGAGAGTGACCGTTCCATTTACAAAACTTTCCTAGAAACTCCCAGTAGAATTGTGGTTATGTCCTGTTAGTTCCCATTTGTGTCAAGCGGCCACCCCCGACTTCAAGGGTGACTAGGAAAGCAGGCCTGGGCTTTTAGCTTCTGTGGTGGAGGCGGGTGGAGGGAGAGAAAGGGCATTGGGCGCTGGGATAGCCACTGAGCTCTGCATTTGCGTCTGCTTTAGTAGCTCTGGCTGCTGCCTGTGTTGTGGCTGTGGTCTGCCTGAGAGCAGGGCTATGAAGGAGCCCTCTTTCCTTCACTTAACCTCCAGACTTTAAAGGCAATACATGATGTGAAAATTACAGGGAACCCTGAAATCTAAAAATGCTTTATTAAGGCTGTTCTGTGGTATATTTTATTTTTTCCTCTCACCCCCTACCCAGTCTTCCTAAGATTGTTTGCTTTGTGAAACGTTAAAAGTGATTTCAGCCATTCTGTCAAAAAGAAAACTTGCAGTAGGAGTATCTGAAGAACATGAATTAGCCTTGGCAGAGATGTGTGGGCGGCATCTGTGGGCAGCATTGCTGAGGTGAGAGCAAGGGGAGGAGGGGGGATTGGAGGCTTCTGTACAGCAAGAAAAAGGGATTTGGTCTCCTGGGAACAGCCCAGCTCCTGACAGCAGAGTGTCAGTTGGAAGGAGAGACAGAGAGAGAGGGCCCCCCAGCTAAAGTTTTACGATAGGTCTGTGGTTTCAAGTCTCCTGCTGCCTCCAGTGGCCCCTGTTGGCAGCACTCAGGCCCTCAGCCCCTGGGCACCGGGCACGGGTTTCTCTGGTGTCAAGCTGGGTACAACCAGGCTCTCATGGCTGACTTAATCACCTCCCACACCCAATTGGTGCTTTATGTTTTCCCCGTTTTCAAGAGTTACTTGGCAAGTGCCGTAAGGTGAACAGTCTGTGACCAGGGCACAGGCCTTGATTTTACACCCTCTCACTTAACCCTCACATTCATCCTTTGAGGGTTGGTACTCCTGTTCTCCCCATTTTACTGATGAGGAAGCTGAGGTTCACACTGGTAGGAAGTAATAGGCGTCTCTATTGCTTCTCTAGTGGTCTGAATTCATTCATTCTTTTCTCCATTGCTGTTGAGGACCTAGCCAGACCCTGGCTGGTGCTGAGAGTACAGGTGAGAGAAGTTGAGGTCCTTGTTCTTAAGCAGCTTGGAGCCTGCATTAGTGGATGTGAGCCCTCACAACACAGTGGGAACCCTGTCACACTGCAAGATAGTGCAGAGGCAATGAGGAGGAGGAGCCCCAAGTCTGTCCAGTGCTCTACAGAGCTTGTAAAGATGGACATGCAGAATGTCTGTGAGGGAGCATCTTCTTGTCCTCCAGACATGCAGGAAACTTCATCCTTTCACAAGTGTTTCCAAGTAGAATGTCTGCTCACTGGGCAACAGTGAGCCATTATGAAATCAGCAGGAATGGGAGGCAGTAAGCCGCCCATTTTCCTGCTTCCTTTGTGCCTCTCCTCTCTTGATTTCACCTGTGAGCTTACAGGTAAAACAGAGAAGCAGAGCTACCTTTACAGAATGCATTGGTCTTGTTTTAGCCTGTAGAGCAGGAAAACGGGGCTGAAGGGCAGTGGGGAGGGGAGGGTAGTGGGGAGGGGAGTTTGTGCCAGGTGCTCCTGGGGGAGACAGAGGAGGATGCTAGGGCAGAGAGACAGCCCTAGGGGAGCAGGGATGCAAGTGTCTAACCTCCAAGAGTCACCTGCACTCTGGAATGGAGATCCCTGGTGATCTTTGGTTCAATTCTGAGGTGCTGGGCTCCTTACGAAAGTATTCAGCTGCTCCTGGAAATTGGGCCTGTCACCTGGCTTTCTCTTATCTACCGATCCTCTCTCATCCCCAGTAGAGAGGAGGCTCACGGGTAGCACCAGGAAATGTCTCTGGATAATGACATCCCCGGCACCCCTATGCTGCCAGGGAAGCTTAGCAAAGGGATTGGTCAGAGAGGTTTGGTGACTTGGTCTCACCTTGCCCTCTGCCCTTGCCACCCCCTGTGTGCACATGCCGGCCTTCACGAGGTGGGGGCACACAAATAAGATGTTGGCAGAAGAGCAAATGAGAAACATTTAACGGGCTGTCAGCTTCTTTGCAGAGCTCTGAGGATTCACACCAGGGCTGGGATTTAATGATGATAATGCCTTGGTTTATCTACTGCAAGGGTTTTCTCTTAAAAAGCCTATGGCTTTGAAGCTCTTCATGCATCCATCCCCACTGTACCGCTCTGTGGCCAATCAGGGTTGAGGGGGGCCTTATCCCTCCCCCTTTAAAAAACATTAGTTCCTGAGTGGTAGGAGGCAGAGTCCTTCCTGGACCCCTGGGCTGTCAGACCAGTGCTCAGCTGCACGCTCAGAGCCCTCTGCCTCCCTGCCAGAATTATCTGCCGTGTCCCTCTGTTTCTTGGAAATAAGCAGACAGTGCTCCCAGTCCCCGAGATCTGGTTTTGACTTCCTGCCCTACAAAGCTAATGGATTGTTCAATTCTGTTCCTTCTTACATATGATCTCCCACTTCTGTTGTCTGTTTTCTTTACCTGTCCAGGATCTTTTGTCTTCTAAGCTGTTCTAAGTTGAACTCTATTTTTCTCCACCCTCCTTCTTATCCTCTCAGCCCTCCTCAGGGTGAGCCCCGGCCAGGGTGCCAGTGCCAGGGGACATAGAAGGGAGCTGTTACAGGGAGAGCCAAGCCTCAGCTCTCAGAAGTTCTTCTAGGAGTGGCACTAGGCAGAGACAGGAGGGGAACAGAGGCCATAGGAAGTTAGGCAGTTTGAGGCTAGCGGTTGCCTGGCATTTCTTCCCAGGCAGGCAAGAGGCTGCCTCAAGGAGAGGGAGTGAACTTTTTAATAACAACTGGGGGGAAGGTGACATTGCTGGGAGGAGACAGCTGGCCAGCTCTCAGCAGCCATAGAGGGAACTTAATCCTGCCTGGAAAGGTCCATCAGCATCAGTGCAGGGCTGGATCCCAGCTCTGGGATTTAGAAACTGAGGGGGTTTTTAGGTGATACAGAGAATGCACAGGCAATCAGGTTTCCTCTCCCTAAATGCAGGGCCTTCTTAACCCTGCGCACCTCTGAGTGTCTCCCCCCCCCCCCCATGCCTAATCACGTCTGTAAGTGGTCTCTGTTGGGCCAATTTGACTACCTTATTTTTTGCCTTAGGCCTGAGTTCTTGCTCGCACCCCACCCTCCTCCCTGTCAGGGAAATAAAGACAGCAGTGCCTGCCACCCCGGCCCCAGGGGTATGAGATAAGAGAGGGCTTCTGAGTATGAAACCAGGAGGTGATCCCATGCGTGCCCACACAGTAGAAAAACTCATTTCAACTCAAGCGGTGGGGGAGGGGTGCTGAGGGAGGAGGGGCAGTTGGGCACGGGGTGGGGGTATATGGCACACCTTTTATGTGTGGGACATAACCACAAGAGGGATTTCACCTAACAAAACCAAATATTTTGACTTGGTTGGTTGTACCCTTACGTTAACCTGCAATAAATTCACTTTTCAAAAAAAAAGAGAGAGAAGAGAAGGAAATGGAGTCTCCAAGTCAGCACACATGCTCCACAAAAGGGAAGGTTTTCAATTTTTGTTTTGTTTCCAAGATGGAAGGAATAACTGCAAAGGGAAAATGGCAGAAAGAATTTAAAAATATACATCTTGATTTTCAGTACAAATACAGACTGTGAAAGCGGGGCCTCAAAAAAAAAAAAAAATTTAATAGTATACTTCTTATGGTATATTGATAATGAAAAATCAAGACAGAACTAAATATATGTCTTGCTTTTAAACACTGAGTAGCCTTTCTGAGCCCCTGTTTTTGGATTCTTATAGGCCTCCCTTCTTGGGGTGTTAGCCTGAACTCCATGGGAAGAAAGAGATTTGTTTAGCCCTTTCTTGAGGGGCCTCAGGGATTACTAGGGAGGGCTGGTCAGTGTCACCAGTGAACCTCTCCAGCTTGGAGAGATATTTAAAGTTAGAAGAAATGAGAGAACATTTAAGTCAGGGTCCCCCACATTAGACTAAGAGTCCCTGCCCTGACCTGAAAAACATAAAAGCAAGCAAACCCATCTTGTTTCCCTGTACTGCTGCTTGAAATTACAACATTATGATGTCTGAAAACAAAATAAAGAGATAAGGTCTTGCTTTGTTTTAAGCAGCCCACATCCTGACCTCCTCACTGTACCCGAGGAGGCTGATTGGGATCCCAAGGTGTCCCATCCTTGATAATTACTGACCCAGCCCACACCTCGTTTCTAATGGAGGCACCCAAGCTCAGGGAAGGGCCAGTCCGAGTCCTGCTTTCCTCCCCCTCCACCCTCACCATTAAGTTCCCAAGCAACCAAACATTACCACTATTAAGGACTAGTTCCCAAGCAACCAAACAGTGCAGACTGTAGCTTGCTGGCATGTGTTGCAGGCAGGCAGGGCATTAGCTACTTAAGAAAGCAGTGGGTACAGAGAGAGGATGCATATGGCCAGGTAATGGCATGGAGGACGATTAGAAGTTTTCTGGTTTGTTCTTGATGGGATTGGCTTGTTGGCCTCTCAGAGCTAGAGCTTTGTCATGCTTTGCATTATTACTCTCCACTCCGTGACCTGTCTTTACCGAGGGCCTTCTGAGCCCAGCTGCTTAGAGAACAGGGGCATTGATCCAGTGGCAACTGCTGCTATCCAGGAAGTAAACAGTCATTAGCAGATACATAAAGTAAGTGTTCTCTTCTAGAAAGGAATGGTTTTCCACAGTATCTTTCCATTTCTGTATATATTTGCTTACTATTCCAGGATGGCCAGCTTTGATTGTCATATTAGCATAAGACAGGGATTTAATAAAGCTGTAATAAGTTGAGAACTCCAGTGAAATGCACTCTGATAGTTTAAAAAGGGTATATATTAACAGCATGATCTTAACTATGTGAAAATACATGTTCAGGCATACATACTCATGCCACGTTTTGTCCATCCCGACACAATTAGTTTTAAATTGATGCTCCACTAAAAAGAAAAATGCTGTCAATCACTTGTAAGGCACCCTTGATTACGAGGCGTGTCCCAGTTTCAGAATTTGGGGGGTAAATGTGCATCTGCTAATCAATGGAAGATAGGATATTAGTAGGATGGAAGGTTTAGGTATAATAGTCATCTTCCTGGGTGCTTAAACTGATTGTGGGTAATTTTTTTTTCTTTATCCCTTTGTCCTTTCCAGATTTTTCATAAAAAATTAGCATTTTGATAACCATAAAAGAAAACAGCATGATATGAAGCTGATATCATCATGTATTTACACATCTTTAGACCTGAGTGTCTTGGAAAGGGATGGGTGGTCTTATACTTGTGTTCTTTCAAGTTTCATTTATGAGCAGGCTCCCACCTTGAAGGTAATTAGCAGAGTATCTTTTAGGACTACTGTTACCATGTTTTTTTTCATCATTAAAGCAATAAAAGCTTTCAATCTTGCTCCCAACACTCTTCTTTGCTGGATCAAGACTACCTTTTCAGGGGACTAGTGCTACAGATGGGGCTGAAGACGCACTCTTTCACGTTGCAGCTCAGCTCTGTAAATTGTTCCCTCCCTTTCCTGCAGGGTGCAGTTATAGCCTCTCTTTTGTCCTGTGAACTAGGGGCAGGCAGTGAAGTGACCAAAGTGGCCTCTGGGAATCAGAAGCAGTCTCATCAGACAGGTGGCTCGGTAGTTGAAAGAGTTCAGTCTCCACCATCTGCATTCTTAGGAGGGTCACGGCAATATATCAGAACCTATAGTAACCATCTGTTACAAGTTAGTGGAATTAGAACTGTTCTGCTGCTCAAAAGTCAGGGTTACCAGGGTGGGGGGCAGGTTGAGGAGAAGACTAAAATGTGCAGAAGAGGAGATGAGCCACATTGGCTGCCACCTTGGCTTCCTGGCTCCCACGTCCTTTACTTGCACCCTTTTGCATGGAGTTTGCACATAGGGCTGTGCAGTGGGTGGCTGAGGGTTTTTATTCCCCGGTGGTCTTACCTGGAAAGCACATTCTTTCCAGCATCAGTGTTTACGTGTAGAGGCCTTTTATTGGGAGCTATTTTATAGCAGTTGGTTTGTCCTTCTCTTTCCCATCGATCTGGGGTTATATGATGCCTGCGTGGGTTGCTTATTCTTGCCCCTAAGGTCCCATGAACTCACACCTTGTTGGTTAGTCCTATACCATTAGCAGGGTGCCCTGTTCAGAACTAATTGTTTCCCTGCCAGGTTAATAGCCCCTTCACTAGAATTGAGGCTTTTAGATAACACAGTTGTATTTGTAAATAAATATCTTTCATTGAGATGCCACACCAAATGGATTTTCTAGAAATGGCATTCTAGAGAAAGTTGAAGTAGGGCTATCATAGAAAGACTTTATTATATTTGTTTATCTGTCTTTTCTTTCCCAAACTCAAACAACATAGACATACATCAAATGAATTTTTTAGCATATAAATCTTCATATCTAACTTCATGCCAGAGTTAAAGTAGGAGAGGGATTCTAGGGTGTGAGAGAAAGTTTATTCCTCTAGAATGTTCTAGAGAGTATATCTACATTCTTAAACATCTTGATTCTTTCATAATTGGTTTTTCTTCATTAGAACTCAAATACATTCCACGTTGTTAAAGTGGTTGCATTGAAATTATTTTAAAGAAAAGAGAGGCGGAAGAAATCTTGGTAAAGAAAAAAGGTAAAGAAATCTTGGTGACAATAATTAGTTTGGGAAAAATATATTAAAAATTTTAATTCAAAAATAATTGCTAATAAAATCACACTGATTTTAGAAGTCAGTGTAAAATTGTTAAGCTTTTAAAAAGTCAGCGTTAAACGTTAAGCTTTTAAAAGTGTACATTTTAGCTGGTGTAATGGCTCATGCCTGTAATCCCAGTAATTTGAGAGGCCAAGGCAGAAGGATCACTTGAGGTCAGGGGTTCAAGACTAGCCTGGGCAATATAGCAATATACTATCTCTACAAAAAAATTTTAAAATTAGTTGGGCATGCTAGTGCATGCCTGTAACCCTAGCTGCTTGGAAGTCTGAGGTAGGAAAATTGTTCAAGTGCAGGATTTGAGACTGCAGTGAGCTATAGTCATGCCACCTAACATCCTGGCTGACAGAGCAAGACCCTATCTCTTTTAAAAAAAAAAAAAAAATGTACATTTTAATATTAAAGTGTTTTCATTAAATTTTGCTTCTTCCATTCTGTCTCAAATCTGAGTTCAGCACTTAAGGTTCTTCTAGTTTCTCAACTCCCCCACTTGCTTTAAAAGGTCTGTACTTCTCAGTTTACTTAAACTTTTTTTACCTGGGTCTTCTAAAATATATCATGTTTTTTAAACCTCTTCTTCTATATGTTAACCAGTGTGATGAAAATTTGTCAAATGGTATACAAAACCAGTGTATTGTGAAAATAAAATAAAATAATAATAAAAAAAAAACCACACTTCTAGAATTCTCATCTGTGGTCATGGCACACCTCGTAATTAATGCGTTAGCTCATGCACTTCCTCTGTTGGGTAGTATAGATTTATTCCTAGTGTTATTCTGCTTCTTTGAAGAGCAAGTCAGATTAGCCATGTTATATTTTTATCCCGAGACTTTTAATTTTAATCTTTGTTTCTTATATTTTATATTACTAAGACCTTTCTGACCGGATGGTGCTTCAGCTCATCTCTTACGATGCGTCTTCTTAAACACTGACTAATATCCAGGCTCATTAATTTACAACAAATTTACAATTTGTTTAAAACAATGTTATTCAGGTGGTGTCCATATAGAGCAACAGTGGCTTTCTTTTACAGGCCTATCCTAGCAAAAATGAGTATAAGGCCCCTTTGCAGACCACACTGCTTCTATCTAAGCTAAATAATAACCACAGGGAGACTTTACAGTTTTACTTCATATGAGTATTCAATACAGTAGCTCTTTGTAAAAATGTCATGAGAAGCCCATTTATATTATTAAGTTTTTGCATCGGGGAGAAGTTGTCTTTTGTTTAATTTTCTTAGAGACACCTGAAAATTAAGCCCACTGGTCCCAGAACAGTCAGATCTGGATAATTCATTATCTTTGTCCTCATTAAGATCTGCTGCTGACTGGTTGAGTAAGTTTAGGGACATTTCACAAGTCTATTGATTAAATGAGAATTGAATAAATTAACGGCTTTCAATTTTTGCCCAAACCTTGGGAATTGACAGGGAGGAGTTAGAGGAGATAGAAGGACATCTCTTAAGTATTGGGTTCCATCATATTTTATTTGAAAGAGATTTCATAGCACTTTTAAAGAGTCTAAAAACCTGCTATTTTCTCCAGGTTTTTGAATTTGAGCCAGGAGGATTTCTATAAATTGAGGTTTGCCAGGGTAGGGAAGAGAGGTGCTTCCAACCCTGTTTGCCAGATGGAAGGACATGGAATGAGATGAGTACCATCTACTGTGACTGCAGTTGCAACACCAAGAAAAGGAAGAAGGATGTGATCTCAACAAAAACTCCAAACAAACAAAAGCAGCTCTTCAGATTGAACCATTTCTTATAACTACTCATGCTGTTCTTGTGCTGGTGGAGCCTCCGGCTGGCCAGCCCAGGGATGAAGGAGAGTTTGTTAGGGGCTATTGGCAAGGTGTGCTTTAAAGCCCGTTTTCCAAAAAAAATCATGAATAGTATGTTTATTATGCAGTGGGAACTAAAAAGAGCTTGCTGGGTCATTCAAAATGCCATTCATTTTAAAAATCTCTTTTGGTTTTTAAAAATATTCATAGATTTGGTTTTTAAACAGTCATTTTTTTCATAATTAGCATATAAAAACATTCATATTTCATCCTGTTTGAATCTTTTGTCCTCATCAAGATCTGAATATTTTAAGCAAAGCACCTCCATAAGAAGTTTTCCAGCCTTGACAATTCAATCTAGAAGAAAAAACACAATGAAAGGGCTTATTTATTATACTGACGAGCGGCTCAGTACAGGGGGAAGAAGGGATGTAAAGTGCTGTCAGAGTCAGATTCTATCAAATCTGAATTTTCTATGGCAAGGAAGGGTAGAGTGGAAGATGGAGCTGATCCTCAGATCACGTAACGAGGGTTTTATCTGATGAAAAGACATCAGATTACGTCAGACCACACAAGTTAGATGGAATCTCCTTGGTCTTTGGGTCTGTGTCCTTTTAGAGTTTATAATGTACTAATTATGTGTTTGGTGATATTTAAGACCCCCTAAATTGCTCCAAAAATTGAATAGCATTCTAGAGTGTATAATTTTATAAGAAGATTAATGCTTCATTAACATATCATTAATATATAATTAATGTATTCAAGATTTTATACTTTTGTGATAATTATATGACATGGAGGCAATACAATAGCAGCTTATATATATCAGGATATTGAAACTTTTATAATCTATTGATAATGATTTAGGCAACTTGTTAGCAGACACTGTAAAGTTACTCTGGTTAATTTTAGCCAAAAATGAATTGATGATCAGGTTGCTCAGAGTTTGCTGACAAGGCTAGAGAGCCAAGCGTAGGCAGGAATTAGGGGGAAATGAAGGTATAGCCATAAAATCATCTGGTTGAGCCACTGCTGCCATCGGTATAGCATCTCAGTTCTGATACAGCATTTAAAGCAGTTGATTCCATACCTCTGGGTCACCCCACAATGTTCTGAGATTGCACTGAGCCCGTGATGGGTTACACTCAGCAGGGAGGGGAGTGGGATGTGGTAGGTAACAAGTCTATCCCCTTTCAAGCTTCCAGCATTGGTAGTAGAGCCCTGCTATTCACCCATCTTGCTGTTATATCCTGAGAAAGAAGGGACTAAGGATGCTGGGCAGCCAGAATAATAGAGGTTCATGGTGTCATTGGGGGAAAAGTTGTCAGGGAAGGGTAGTATAGTCAAAAAGGGCTGAGTAATGAACCAAGAGATTGAGTTTAGGGCATGGCTCCAATTACCTAAGTGATGTTGGGCAGATTGCTAAATCTTCCTAGGCCTATGCATCCTCATTTATAAAGACAGGATTTTGATGATAACCACAGCTCTATGGCTCTAAGCCCAGAGTCTTCCTTCTAGGAATAAAATAAAAACATAAATAAGATAATAGAAGCAGACCAATCTCTATTACATTCCTCTAAGAGAATGATAAGCTGAAATATAGACATGGAAAGGTTGACTTTAAATGCTGCTGTTTGAAAGTAGGAATTGCATAGTATCTAACTGAATAGGAGTCAGCCACAATCTGCTGAAAATGCTGCTTCGACAGTTCTGCTCCATACTTGTGGGTGACTTAGGGAAAATTTCTTTTCTTTTCTTTTTTTTTTTTTTTTTTTTTGAGACAGAATCTCACTATGTCACCCTGGATAGAATGCTGTGGCATCACAGCTCACAGCAACCTCAAACTCTTGGGCTTAAGCCATTCTCTTGCCTCAGTCTCCCTAGTAGCTGGGACTACAGGTGCCCGCCACAACGCCCAGCTAGTTTTTCCTTTTTTTTTTTTTTTTTGTTGCAGTTTTGACCAGAGCCTGAGTTCGAACCTGCCAGTCTCGGTATATGGGGCCGGTGCCCTACCCACTGAGCCACAGGCACCGCCCCTAGTTGTTGTTTTTTTTTTTTTTTTTATATAGTAGAGACAGGGTCTCACTCTGGCTAAGGCTGGTCTCTGAACTCCTGAGCTCAGGCAATCCACCTGCCTCAGCCTCCCAGAGTGCTAGGATTAACGATGTGAGCCACTGTGCCCCACCTTTTCTTTCCTTCTTAAATCAGCTCTTCTTGGTTCCTGATTGCCTAGGTCTGATACGCAAGTTTACAAAGTTCTTGTTTGTTTGCTTTTGTTTTTTGAGTACCTTGGAGTCACAACTCACAGCAACCTCAAACTCTTGGGCTTAAGTGATTCTCTTGCCTCAGCCTCCCAAGTAGCTGGGACTACAGGCACCCACCACAACACCTGGCTATTTTTTTGTTAAAGTTGTCCTTGTCATTTGGCTGGCCCAGGCTGGGTTCAAACCCGCCAGCCTGGGTGTTATGTGGCTGGCACCATACCCACTGAGCTACAGGTGCCACCATCTTGGGGAAAATTCCTGAAACTTGTCTCCTCATCTGGGAGGTGGAAAAGCTACTGTAATACTTGATGTGCGATCTGTTGTGAAGATTAAATGAGGCAACATACATGGAAGTGCCTGGGACTTAGGAAGCATTCCTCAAAGAACTGTATTCCCTTTCCCAGGTGCCAGGGGAGGGGACTGCTACTGCAGCACTGCTCTCTGATCCTCTCCCTTGTGCAGGGGGAAGTAAATGGAAATTTAATGAGCATTTGCCCAGGAAAAGGCACAGTTCTAGGCTCTGGGCCAGGCCTTGTATGGAATAGTAAGAAAAATCAGAGTTTACAGTTGAGTCATGGGATCACAGGCCAACATTTCCTTTTGCCATACTCTCTGAATTCACATCAGGAGCACTTCAGGATTAAGAGTTATGATCTACACAATACCAAGCTTGGCAGTGAGTTTTTGTTTTGTTTTTGTATTTTATTATAAAAAGAATGAAATACAGATAACCATATAAAACAAATATGTAACTTACTGAATTACTTTATAGCAACCATATGCATAGATAAATGACAGGTATGGAAAATAGTTTGTGCTTTTTAAATTACACATTAATGTAAGAATCTTTGTGCTGTAGTAGAAAGAATACTGTTCATAAAATTTGGTTTCTATCCTGGCTCATCAATTCCTGTGACCTTGTGTGGGCCACGTAACCTCTCACAACAGAAATGTATTCATCTGAAAAGTACCTTCCTTACCAGAGTGTGTTAAGAAGAGGTATATGTAATAGCACTTTATGAATTACAAAACACTAAATAAATAAAGCATTTGCCTGTATTAGCCATAATACAATTAGGAATTTAAAAATTAGAATCTTGGTTTTGCATACTCTCAGCACTTTGGGAGGCTGAGGCAGGGGGATCGCTTGAGGCCAGGAGTTCAAGTCCAGCTTAGGCAAAAGCTGGACTGTCTCTGCAAAAAATTTAAAAATTAACCAGGCATGGTGGTACACCCTTACAGCTGCTTGTCAGGAGGATCATTTAAACTCAGGAGTTGAAGGCTGCAGTGAATTATAATTGCATCATAGCACTCCAGTCTGAGGGATAGAATAACACCATAGATTAGATAGATAGATAGATAGATAGATAGATAGATAGATAGATAGATAGATAGATGGATAGGAATCTTCACAGTACAAATGTACTATTTACTTTTAAATCCCTCTGTTGAAAGAACATTTTTCATCATCAAATAAGGACTGGCATGTGCTGGAGGCCATAGAGAATAGTCTATAGAAAAACCTCCCTTTTATAGGAATTTAGGATTAAAAGTAGACAAATTAAGGTCAAGCATGGTGGCTCACACCTGTAATCCTAGCACTCTGGGAGGCCAAGGCAGAAGGATCCTTTGAGCTGAGGAGTTCGAGGCCAACTTGAGCAAGAGGAGACCTCGTCTCTACTAAAAATAGAAAAATTAGCTAGTCATTGTGGCAGACACCTATAGTCCCAGCTACTAGAGAGGCTGAGGCAGAGGATTGCTTGAACCTAAGAGTTTGATATTGCTTAGAGCTAGGCTGAGGCCATGGCATTCTAGCCTGGACAGCAAATACTTGGTCTCAAAAAAAAAAAAAAAGAGAAATTAAGATGATAGTAGCTTCTAATAGCAAAAGTTTACACAGATCAATGCCATGTTTCCCTTACACTAATTTTTGTTTTTTAAATGCAGAGACATAATTTATAATGGCTTTTATATGATATTGAATTGTGGAACAACCATGAATGACATATCTTAGAATTTCAAAATTCATAAACTTGGATTTAATCTTGCTAGCTTGACCAGGCCCAGGAGCTCAGACCTGTAATCCTAGCACTCTGGGAGACCAAGGCGAGTGGATTGCCTGAGCTCGGGAGTTTGATACCAGCCTGAGTAAGAGTGAGACCCTGTCTCCAAATAGAGCTAGGTATTGTGGCAGGCACCTGTAGTCCCAGCTACTTGGGAAGCTGAGGCCAGAGGATCACTTGAGCCCCAAAATTTGAGGTTGCTATGAGCTATGATGCCGTGGCACTCCACCAAGGGTGACAGAGTGAGACTCTGTCTCAAAAATAATAATAATAATAATTTTGCTAATTTCCAGACTATGGTAGAGAACATACACTACACATTTGCCAAAGCTGTGAATTGTGATCTTTCCTTGAGAATTTCCTTTTTTCCATGAAACCATGGCTCACTCAGAATAAAGTCAGCTAAACCCATCACACCAAATTGAGTCATGATGAGCACTTATGTTTCTAACCTGTGCTGGGCTCCTCCGACTTGGCCAGTGAATGCGGAGCAGGCTAAGTCTTGACTCTCCTCCAGCATCCCCACTTCTCTTACCTTCCCGAGCCCCAGATCTTTTACTTTCTCCTATGAGTTTTGTTCATCCCTCTGTTTTTTCGTTCCCACAGGCCATGCAGGATGCGTTGTCAGACCTTCCAGAATGGTATGGAATAAAAAGCATGCAGGCCCACTGGATCGGGGAGTGTGTGGGCTGCCATCTGGACTTTGCATTAAAGGTGATCGAGCAGTAGTTCCAGCACTTCATGCTTAGCAATCTCCTGCCTGTGGGACCTGTTGACTAAACCAGCAAGTGGGACTCTCTCTCAGCACTGCCCTATAGAAAGCTGTTGCGAGTGACATAGACATAATTTTAAATTTTCTAGTAGCCATATATATTTTTCATTTGTTCGTTTGCTTTTGTAGAGACAGAGTCTCACTTTATTGCCCTTGGTAGAGTGCCATGGCATCACACAGCTCACAGCAACCTCCAACTCCTGGGCTTAGGCAATTCTCTTGCCTTAGCTTCCCAATCTGGGACTACAGGTGCCTGCCATAATGCCTGGCTGTTTTTTTGGTTGCAGTTTGGCCGGGGCCGGGTTTGAACCTGCCACCCTCTGTAAATGGGGCTGGTGCCCTACTCACTGAGCCACAGGTGCTGCCCCTAGCCATATATTTTTAAAGTGCAAAGAAACAGATGAGATTCATTTTAATAACACATTATACTTAACCCATTATGTCCAAAATATTATTGTTTTAAAATGAGATCAATAAAAAAGACTTCATTTAAGAAATACTTTACCTTCTTGTTTTAGTACAGTCTTCAAAATTCACTATTTTCTATAGTTACAGCACATACTGGCCACGTGGCAAGTACTTCATAGCTACATATTGGTAGTGGCTACCACACTGGACTGTGCAGACACAGAGTCTTCTGGGGGGCCCATGAATTCCCTGAAATTGTATTCAAAATGTTTGCCTGGGCATTTTCCTGAGTAGTGGGTCCATAGCTGTCATTGTGTTTTCAAGGGTGTTTATGTCACAAAGCAGGTGAAAAGCCAGGAGAGCAGAGGCCAACTGTGACATCATTCCTAAGCTAGACAGAATTAGCACTGTTAGTAAGGATTATGTTCAAACTGCTGTGCAAATATTCTGAATGTTAACCACGTAAGGCCCACCTACTCTGGAAAGTGCCCCTAAAATTTTCCTCTTTTTCCCTACCCACTAGAGAATTGTTCTTACCTGGGTGTTCTTTTTTTTAGCTTTCTGGTTTCTTCTCTGCCCATCAAGAATTTTGTGATTTATTAAGCTCCAAACCCCACCTCTCTTTGTCCTCATCAGAACCTTCAGAGGAGGAAGCAGCAGCCCAAGTTGGCTTCCCTTTCTCGTCTCCTCTCTGCTGACAGCCAGACCTGGTGTTGAGCGCCTGCTACTTGCCACTAGTTCATAATTCCCTGTGGAGTCTCCTTACAAAAGTGATCAACTCATTCTAACGGCATGTGGGCAGCTTCTCCTAAGGGAGTGTATACTTTAGAAACCTTTCAATAACAAGCCCGGGGCTGAGCTTTTCCTCTTCTGCTTTCCTGAGAAGGTGGCATGAAATTCAGTCCAGCCATGACTTTTATTCAGACTTGTAGGGCCATCTCTATTCAGGCCTCTGCATTAGCCCTGGTCTAATATCAGGTCCTCATACCAAACGTCTTTGCTGCTTAAGGCCTGCATTAAGTCGTGGGTCTCTGAGCCTCTTGGCTGCTGTGCATAAAAAGTCTCTACCCTCTCTCCCTTGCCCAGCATTTCGTTGTGAAAATGTTTTCATCTCCAGGGACCCAGCTGAAAATGAAATGGGGCAACGTGTGTCTTAGGGGAGAAAACATTCTCAGTCCTACAGGGCCGTGTGGCTGTGCTTCTGTGTTCCCACTCCTGGCTCTGTAGGTGATACCTAATTGGCACTTGGGCCAGGTAGTGGACTATAGTATATTTCATTGGCACTTTGTCAATGTGTTGGAATAAATACATGAAAGAAGTAGCACCTGTCCTCTCTGTGTCCTCCCTTTCTGTCAAATGATTAGCCCTCAGTCAATGGAAGATATTAATATTATAACCAGCTTAGCTGTGAGGTCAGCCCAGGCTATCTTTTCTTTATTTAAGCCAGGAATAACTTCAGCAGATGTTTTTCTTGTTAGAAAAGTAGATGCTTTTATGTTTTTACTATACTTTAAATCCTTGAGGACAATATAGCTCCTTTCTCAGGACAGAAACAATATGCCACTGATGACTATTTTTGATTTGTCTTTGTGTTTGAATAAAGCTTTCTGTGCATTCTTTGAGCACCTTCTATTTGGGCCTGCCCGGCTACCTAGTGGTGGGACCTGGGGAGGGCTGCTGGGAGAGGAACATTGATCCTTTTCTCTCCGGCCCTTCTCAGTCCCTGCTGGGCACTGACTTACTCTCTGCAGCTCTGTTCCGATGATTAGAAATTGTTGTCAGTTCTAATCTAAAAACTGTGAATGACGGGGGAAGGGGAAAAGAAGGTGATTGGGGAATGACCCAACTCAAAAGAAGGGCTGAGAAATGAAATAACTCTTCTTTCCTTCTGCCAGCTTGATGGGCAAGTCACAGGAGAAAAGCTGACCGCCTACACAACCACCCCCGAGGCCATTTATGGCACTTCCCACGTGGCCATCTCCCCCAGCCACAGACTCTTACGTGGGCACAGCTCCTTGAAGGACACCTTTCGGAAGGCATTTGTCCCTGACAAAGGTGAGTTGGCAGTGAAGGCTAAAGCACTAGGATTGCTGCGTGACACAGGGACAGTGCTTCACAGAGCTCCCAGTCTTTTCACATGTATCATCTTATGTGGTTTGTTCTTTCCTTAGTCTTGTTTTTTATTTTTTTATTTTGAAACTTCAGGATAAAAAAGAACTCAGAAGGCCATTAAATTGCTTACCCGTGGTTTCATGGTGAGTTTCTGGTTTGTCTGCATCTTGAGCTTCTGATTAAAAGCTCAGCTCTCTCCCTTTCAATACAATCTAGTTTTAAAGTGCTTTTCCAGTAGGAATAGAATCTTCTCCTTAATCATAATTCTGCCTTCAAATAAAACTACATTGACAAGGTCTAGAGGGAAGCCAGTGAGAATGAGAAAAAACTTTTCAACAACTTAAATATTTTATTTTATTTTATTTGTTTTTTGGGACAGAGTCTCAAAAATAGCTGACCTATTTCCAACTGATTATGGAATTCCTTTTGTCTTCCTAGACTCCATATCCCCTTCCCATGGTGTGAGCCCCTAAGTTTGTTAATAGCTGTCACCCTGGGCAGAGTGCCGTGGCATTATAGCTCACAGCAATCTCAAACTCTTGGGTTCAAGCAATCCTCTTGCCTCAGATTTTTTATTTTTAGTAGAGATGGGGTCTTGTTTTTTCTCAGGCTAATCTCGAACTCGTGAGCTCAATCAATCCACCTGCCTTAGCCTCTTAGAGTGCTAAAATTACATGCATGAACCATCGTGCCCACCAAATTTTTTTTTTTTTTTGCCTTATGGTAATTTTTTTCCTTTTTTTTTTATTATTAAATCATAGCTGTGTACATTAATGTGATCATGGGGCACCATACACTGGTTTTATAGACTGTTTGAGACATTTTCATCACACTGGTTAACATAACCTTCCTGGCATTTTCTTAGTTATTGTGTTAAGACATTTATATTCTACATTTAATAAGTTTCACATGTAACCTTGTAAGATGCACCACAGGTGAAATCCCACCAATCACCCTCCCTCTGCTCATCCTCCCCCCTCCCTTCCCTCCCTCTCCCCCACTAAATTTTATTATTTAAAAAATATCAAGTTATAATTGCTCCAGGAAGACCTGAGGAGTGCTTATGTGTTAGTCAAGATTCTGTGGTTGCAAGCAACAGAATCTATCTCTGGCTAAGCCAGAGGAAAAGGGAAACACATGAGAAGGCTGTGGGGAATCTTGCTATCTAGAGGAATTGCTAAAAAAGCAGTGCTGAAAGAGGACTGGGCAGCCCTGAGAGTTTGGGGCACAGGAAGTAAGAGAGTCTTTTGAGTGCCACTGGTAAGAGTAAATCAGCTCTCACTCTGCCTTCAGTACTTATTAAAGGGAAAAGTGTCTGATCAGTGCACCTGGAGCCCAAGTGAAGGCCAGGCAACATCACTGATGGATTCCCAAGACTGTAACCAGTGAAGGAGGAATAACTCTCCAAAACAAACTTAGGGGTTCTCACCACGGGAAGGCAAAAGGAATTCCATAATCAGGTAGAAATAAGTCTCTGGAGTAACTTAAATACTGCAGAACCTCTATCAATTGACCACCCAAGGGACTGTAACAAACTGGTCAACATAAAGAACTAGGCCTACTGTACTGACATGTACATGTGGAGCACGTCCAGTCTATGAGAATTAGGCCAACTTAAAAAGGTGGTCCTTGTAGGGAGGTGGCTAACTATGGAGATCCTACCATATTTCTACAAAAATCTCATCTCTATTCTCTTTCATACACAATAAATGTTCCCAAGTACACAGTCTGAATTGCTGGAGTCTGAAATAGTATTATTTGACTAACAAAAAAAATTTTGGATGTGATATAAAGTTCAAATTTTTGAAATACCAGAAAGAAGCATTTCCTGATACCAGCTTGAAGTATGAGACAGTGTCATCCCAACATCCCCCTTGCTTAAAACATCTAATTATTTACTCAGAGCATTAAAGCCAGATTAAAATTAGTGAGTGTTTCCTGAGAGGTTGCTGTGCACACTCTTGGGAGTATATAGATGAGCCATCCACAGACTTCACTATGGACTCCCCTGGGTCAGAACAGAGGATAGACGTACATAGATGTCATTCACCCCACACAGGGCAGGCAGCTATCATCTGTTGGTATCTATTAAAATAGAGAAAAGACTCTTCTGAGTTGAAATTTCAGTGTATACACATAAAGCCCAGTATAGCTATCTTCTTTGGGTTTATTTTCTGTAGTTAACTCAAAAGAAAAATTGGATCCTTTTTAACTGTTTAAAGAGAAAACTCATAGTTTGTACTCTTAGGAGCAATTTGAGATTCCTTGAGAGCTATAATAGTTGAATAATATCTAAAATTGAAAAACTAAAAAAATATAAAGGTCTAGACCTTACATTTTCTCTTATGGTTAATTTGGAGACACAAATTAAAATTAAGTGATATTAATAGGAGATTTTCAGCCAATAAATTATCAAAGATGGAATTCCTGAGATGAAAGGGACTGTGTAAATTCAAAACATTTTCATATGTAAGAGATTGAGAAAGTATTTCAGTTCCCACAGACATTGTGGTTTTCATGACCACAGAGGTATCAGCACGCCTGACTTGGCCTGGTCACTTTATTTAGGCACATTTAGTGCCAAGTGTAACATTTGGAAGGGCTCATTAGCTACTTTCTCCTCTCTTTTGAATGATGTCTGAAATAATTCCAGATGGAACATTATACTTGGCACCAAGTTTTCCTAATTCAAATTTTTAGAGTAAAAGTATTCTGTTTGCAGATGTCAATTTATTCAGAGTGTCTAGATTAATTTGCATGAGTCCCTGGATTTTGACATGTGACATTATAGTCACGTAAGGCCACTACATTACATGGGTGAATTAAAATTACCCTACAAATAGGGACTTACACCACTTTTGGTCTTTGAGGTTACATTTTAAACCAGAATGTTGTGTCACTGCTGTCATTTACCATTGCTGACTGGCTCATTTTTCCTTGGAATACCAGATTTTGAGGGTACTGGTGCTAAAGCAATAACCACTGATGGTCATGGCAGCTCATGGTTGTGACTGAATTTGTTACTTACAGGTGTTTAAATTCTCAACATGAGTTAGAATTGTTGCAAAGTTGGTTTCTACATATCAGCTCCTGATCGGGCACAAGATGGCCAAGGTTCTGCGCCCAGATCCATCTGGCTGGCTGAGGAGGGTCATACAACCTTCTGTTAAGCTTTCTTGGCAGAGCAAGTGATGGAGCTGTCATTTAGGGTGGGCTTGGGGGACTTTGTGGATAGAGAAGGAGATACTTGAGTGGCGGACCAGCTGACCCCATGTCCACGGCCCATGGAAAGGGCTGTGAGGACTTCAGCAGCCAGAGTCAGAATGGAGGGAGGGAATAGTTCTGAGGAGTATGTGGAAGGCAGCAGGGGTGGGGCTCCTGGAATGATTCCCTGATTTCTGGCCTGGCCACCTGGATTGCCAGTGTTGTGGACTAAATATACGGGTTTTTGCTTAGCAGCCTGTAATTTTGTAAAGATTCCTTTAAGGGGGTGGGGGGAGAGTAAAGTGCTTCCCCAGAATTGTTGAAATGTAGTTTATTTCCATAATCTTTGATGTTGCCTCCTTTTCTCAGATGACCAACTCTGACTTGAGTCCTATTATGTAAGAGCTCTGACTTGATAGGAACTAAAAACCATAAAAGGCATCAATAGGAAAAGATCATCGGAGTTCTAGAAGCTGTTCTGTCTTTTCCTGAAGTCTTTTCTTGTGTTCCTAATATTAAAATATTCAAACCTTGGCACATTGGAACCACACATTTCACTCTGAGTCACCAGCTCACAATGCATTTTTTGCCAAAAGGACAAATGAGGTCTGTGTGAAGGAAACTTAGAACCCTGTTGTTATTGACACATCAGAAACACATTAGAGAACAAGAGCCTCCCTGGAAGCCCCAGAACTGTTACATAATTAATCGTTCCTATTGTTTTGCACCTGTCTCCTTAGCATCAACTTGGGGGTGGGACAAAGGGAGCAGGCAGATCTGTAATCCTGGAGTAATGATTTGGTGTTTAACAAAGCTGTTTCTAGTAGCATTCTTTAAGCATATGTTAATAGATGTTATGTGGAGAGAAAAGCTTCTGTGTTCAAAAATTCTGGAATAAACAAAAATAAATAGGTTTCTTTGCTCTGGACTTCTGAGAGCCTTTGCCGCGCTGGTGTGCACTGTACCTGTCTGAGAGAGATCACGTGCAGCCCTTGTCACACTCTCTTGACCCTAGAACCCTATGAACCACTCCCTGGTGAAGACCAAACCAGTCATGTGCTTGTCCAGAGGGCATGAAGGACATGCTTTCTTTGGAGTGGGTGCCCTGAGAGCAGATGATACCTTTTTGTCTGGAATGTTTCTTTGTGATTATCATATGAAAGCGTTCAGCTGGTATTTATCTGCTATATGGAACTCGTGTTTTTTGGATTGCTCCATGATGTTTTGGGGTTCCTGCATCACATAACCAGCACAGGAGTGACTAGGCCTGGTCAGGAACTTCAGATTTTAATTTTGTTCTAAGAACTGGGTTTTGACCAGATACAGCTTATAAATTGCTGCTATGCATTTGTTGTAAACCTGCTAATATTTAAGTTCAAAGACCAATTTTTTTTTTCACTGAAAAGCCATCATAATAGAATTTTATGTGTAATGAGAAAATTCAAACTATTCATGCAGTATATTACTTTCTATTGTAATAACCTTATTGAGATATAATTCACATACTATACAAGTCATCCACTTAAACAAGTCTGTGGTTTTTAGTATATTCATAGAGCTGCACGACCATCATCACAATCATTTTTAGAACACTTTCATCATCCCTAAAAGAAATCTCAGGCCCTTTAGCAGTCACTCCACCCATTCCTGCCTAATCCCTAGCCCTGGCTGACTGAGGAGGCAACCACAAATCTAATTTCTACCTCCACGGATTTGCTGTTCAGGACACAACATGTAAATGGGAATCTTATGATAGTTGTCCTTTTGCATCTGGCTTCTTTCACTCAGCATAATATTTTCAAGGTTCCTGCACATCATAGCATGTGTCAGTACTTTGTTCCTCTGTTTCCAAATAGTACTCCATCGTATGGATTTATTTATTTTTGAGATAAGATCTTACTCTGTTGCCCAGGCTATAGTGCAGAGGCACAACCATAACTCACTACAGCTTCAAACTTCAGGGCTCAATCCATCCTTCTGCCTCAGCCTCCCGAGTAGCTAGGACTACAGGTGTGTACCACCACATGCAGCTAATTTTTCTTACTTTTTGTAGAGACAAGGTCTTGCTATATTTCTCTGAGGCTGATCTCAAACTTTTTCTGGCCGCAAGCCATCCTCCTGCCTTGGCCTTCCAAAGCTTTGGGATTATAGGCATGAGCTACCTCACCCAGCCTTCATATCTCTTTTTAAAAACTAAATTGTGGGTTTGGTGCCTGTGGTTCAAGCAGCTAAGTTGCCAACCACATACACCTGAGCTGGCAGATTCGAATCCAGCCAGGGCCTTGCCAAACAACAATGACAGCTGCAACCAAAAAGTAGCTGGATGTTGTGGGGCGCCTGTAGTCCCAGATACTTGGGAGGTAGAGGCAGAAGAATTGCTTGAGCCCAGGAGTTGGAGGTTGCTGTGAGCTATGACCCCAGGGCGATAGCTTGAGGCTCTGTCTCAAAAAAAAAACTGAGTTATGCACAATTATAAGAGGGACTCTGCCTAACAAATGCAGTCTGTGTAAACTAATTCTTTGTACCCTCAATGAATCCCAAACAATAAAAAAAAAAACTAAGTTGTGTTTTTTTATATCTGAGTGACATATGACATATGAGAAGTCAAAGAGTGCTAACAATAATAGGAACAGTAAAAGTAACCTCCTTGCCCAACCACTTTTAGTTATTTTGTATTACTTTTTTTTTTTTATTTTGTAAGTTCAGTGGCTATGACAGAGGCCTAGACAAACGGGAGCTTATTTGTTACCCTTATAAAACTCGAGAGTACATGACAAGTCTACTTGGGGAGGTCCTCTGGGCGGCACTCCTTCCACCTTCCTGCTCAACCTTTCTTCAGTCTTGCCCTTCTCTGGGTTTCTAAGTTGCTCTTCACTTCATCTGCATTCCAGGAGACAAGGGGCAAAGACTGGGGAGGAAAAGGGTATATTCCTTCCCCCGCTTTCAAGGCAGGCTGAAAAGTGCTGCTGTTAGCTAGCCTAAACCCTTAGCCGTGTGCTCTGCCCCACATCGTATTGCTGAGTCAGAAGAGGAGTCACTTGGTGGTCTGGGCCTCCTGCTGCTTCTCCGCAGCAGACCTCCGTGTCTACGTCCTGTGCCCACACTGCTTTCTCTCCATTCACCAGTCCCAGGCGTTAGAACTCTACTCCACCACTCCTTACCTCCCAGCCTCCTGATAACATTAAATCATAATTGCAGAATCTGAGAAGGACAGGATTATGAGTGTCCACTTTGAGAGGTGAGTCTGCACTTGGCCAGCTCAGGTAACACCACGGGTGCCGGGTGAACCTCAGCCTTGGCAGCTACTTTGGTTACTTTTCGCTCTTACCTCCACCTCATTTCCTCCTGTGCTTCTTGGCCCCCAGGCAAAAAAAAAGGATAAGAGCTGGCTTAGATGCCTAGAGAGCCTATCTTTACCTCTTTAAAATATCAGTCCTGGCCAGGCATGGTGGCTCACACCTGTAATCCCAGCATTCTGGGAGGCTGAGGTGGGTGGATCGCCTGAGCTCACAGGTTGGAGACCAGCTTGAGCCAGAGCGAGACCCCATCTCTAAAAATAGTTTTGTGGCAGGCGCCTGTAGTCCCAGCTACTTGGGAGGCTGAGGCAAGAGAATTGCTTCAGCCCCAAGAGCTGGAGGTTGCTGTGAGCTGTGACACCATAGCACTCTACTGAGGGTGACAAAGTGAGACTGTCTCAAAAAAAAAAAAAAAAAAGAAAAGAAAATCAGTCCTAATTCCTAGGCTTATTTTATTTTTATTTTTTAGAGACAGAGTCTTACTTTAGTGCCCTCGGTAGAGTGCTGTAGCGTCACAGCTCACAGCAACCTCCAGCTCTTGGGCTTAGGTGATTCTCTTGCCTCAGCCGCCCCAGAAGCTGGGACTACAGGCGCCTGCCACAATGCCCAGCTATTTTTTGTTGCAGTTTGGCTGGGGCTGGGTTTGAACCCGCCACCCTCGGTATATGGGGCCAGTGCCCTACTCACTGAGCCACAGGTGCCGCCCCTCAATCATTTTCTAAAACTTAGCTTGTGTCTTCCTGTGTTATGGTTTGCAATTACAGATGTCTCTTAGTTTCACTACAGATAGGTTTTGTGTTTCTCATTCTTCTGTATATTTGAGATGTTTTTCAAAAGGGAAAGTCAGTGATGGGAATGTTTGACCTCACCACCTGGAAAGCAGAAATGCTATTTTCCCTTTTTATCAGGATAGATGAATATTTTGTGTGTGCTTGTTTATCCTTTTGATTTTTCCACTGGTGTGAATTATCTAATAATACCTTGCAAAGGACAAATTCCTTAACAATTATCACAAAACACAAAGTTCTAGAGCTTATTTTTCTCACTTGTTTCCTCTGAGATTGTGATGATGCTGGTGTTTCGGATGACTGGCATCCATAGTTATCTGCTCTCATTTTCAGATTGCCTCACTCCTGTGATGGCAGTGAACATGCTCACCCACCAGGAGGTCCCTGTCGTGATCATGGCCAAAGCTGACTTTGAAGGCTGTCTAGATTCAAAAATAGGTAAGCAGCTGTTAAAATGTAATCACATTAATATATTTTACAGTTTTAAGATCAAAATACTCACCTCTTACTATCTCTTGCTATCATCTGAAGAAGCTGACTATTGGTTTCCATGATCTGTTTTGCCTCTTGTAAAAAAGAAATACCCCTTCATATGATCATCCCTTATTTAAGAAGTCTGTTTTGAAAATATACTAAGTGTATTGTACCTTGCTACTTGCTAGTGAGAATAATAAAAAATATCTGAACTACAAATCTTGCCAGTAGGATTAGTTGGTGAGACATGTGCTTATAATGTGGGGAATAATGTAACTCAGGTGAAAATCCAATTTCAGAAATCATAGAACCAACAGCAACTGCTGAGATGGGGGTTCAAAGCACAAATGATCAATGTGGGCTGGGTTTTTGGTGAAGGCTTTGTGGAGGAAGTGAACTTGAGCTATTCAAGAAAAAGGATTGTGAAACAGCAGTAAAATTGAAGGCATATTTAGAACTGTAAATTGGATGTCCTTGGCAGCCTTACTCATTCGTGAGCGTTCTAAACTATCGTCATGGAACAGGAAGTCTGAGAATGAACAAAGAGATGGGAACCTAGAGACAGCTCGTCCAGAATCTGCTTCCTTTAGGACAGACCCATGCATCTCTCTTCACCAGCATTCCTACTGTAGATTCCAGCCAGTCTCCAAAGTACCAAAATCTTGCATAGGAAGCTACTTCCACACTATTTCCTAGCACACTGAAGTAGTAGCATTTCCTTTTCTTTTTTTTTTTTTTTTTTTTGAGACAGTCTTACTCTGTCGCCCTGGGTAGAGTGCCATGGCGTCAGCATAGCTCACAGCAACCTCAAATTCTTGGTCTCAAGCAATCATCTTTCCTCAGTTTTTCTATTTTTAGTAGAGTCAGGGTCTTACTCTTGCTCAGACTGGTCTCGAATTCCTGAGCTCATGCTGTCCACCTGCTTCAGCCTCCCAGAGCACTAGGCAGGCATGAGTCACCACACCACATCCAGCCAATATTTCTTATTACATTTACATGTTTTTCCTTCATAATGCTTAGATCAGTTTTTGATGAAGTGGCTTAAAGCAATATCAAAGAAGAAAACTAATAAGTTACTCTCTTTTGACCATTTAAAAAAGTAGTTGTTTAGAAAAATAATTTGTTCTGTTACTTTTCTGCATTTTGCACTTAGCAAAATGTATTAATGTAACTAGCCAGGATAAACAATAAAAGAAGCATTTATTGATGTGGCTGGGGTGGTGGTGGTGTTTGTTTGTTTGTTTGGTATTTTGATTCAAATCACTGACACACTATTGAGAGTTCTGAAGGAAAAAAAAATCAGACAATTTTTAGGCAAGTATGGAAAATTGCTTTTCCTGTTGTCTTGATTTCCCACAATTACATAATTAACATTATCTAAATTATTTGCTTTTTGCCCTCAAAGAAGAACAGAAGCAGAAATAAGCAAAAGGTAAAATCGTATTTTTGCCATCCTACCTGAACTGTTACAAGTAGTTAATGTTTCACTGGACTTCACACGACCAGCACCGTGGCCTGTGGAGCATTCTTTTTAGGGGCAAATAAATTTCGTAGTTGCAATGTTTTTTTTCAAACAGTACTCCTAATTATTCCAAATTCTATTGTGGAATGTAGTAAATGATTATTTTCCCTTCTTGATAATGAACACTTCATGGTAATACTTATTTCTTGCCAAATGTTCTCATCTTTCAAGTCCAGCCAACATTTATTCACTGCATTAGATGTTTTTTGTCAGTAACCTCAGCTAGAACAACATAGAACTTTTCATAATGTCACCAAGCTTTTTATCATACCACAGAGCTTTAGAAAATGTCTCTCAAACATTCGACCACCCTTGCAGGGCAGCGTGCTAGAGAGCTTGTTCTGCGGTCTGACTTAGCATTTTGTGCTTTACCCCTTAGTTTATTTATATCTCTTAGTTTCTCCATGATGTGTTGTATCCACAGCATGTCAGCAGTTCTGACAGATGACCCCACAGCAGGGGTTTTCACCCAGTGGCGATTTTGCCATCAGGAGACATCTGGCAATTTTGGAGACATTTTGCTAGTGGCTCAGGGAGTGCTACTAAGTAGGGTCCAGGGATGCCAGTCAGCATCCTGCAATGTGCAGGACATCCCCACAACAACATCCATGAGGTCAGTGGTACCAAGGTTGAGAAACTCTGCCCCTATGGAACGAACAACTGAAAAACAAAATAAAAACCTGTTTTTATGAATAGCTACTGCCAGACTGCAGGCCTTGGCCCCTCTGGGTGAGTGAGTGACTAATGCTCAGCAACCTTCCTCAAGGACCTGTGGGGACTGCGGAATGAATGTATTGCTGCCTTTGGGAACAAAACATGGTTGCTGGCTTTTGACTTCCTGACTGAGTAGATTTTTCTAGGGTGCTGGGAAAGGCTGGAGAGTCAGCCCCGCTTCTTGAGAGAGAACCATTGTTCTCTGTCACTGCAGGAATTCAAAGAAGAGCTTGCCCCAAATGCTTATGATTTACTGTTTCATTGGCAAAAAGCACTCAAAATTATGTACTTTAGGATTATACCTGTTTTAAAAAAGAAACTAAGCAAAGGAAAAGGACTTAAAGGATATGATACCAACAGGATAAACTGGCTGTGTTAGGGTGGTGAGCTTCTCCAGGACTGTGTTGCATTTTCCCAGTGGATGTGATGGGGTCTAAAAATTTCTATAACTAAAGGATGTAGTCTCCTTTAAGAAGCCAAAGTCAGTACTGTCAGTTATCTAGTGATTTGGGCACTTGTGAAAGAGACAATTTTATGTTTCTTCCCCTCTGAATAGGAATTCCCAGCACCAGCTCAGAGGATACCATGTTAGCCCAAAGCCTGGGCCTCTCCTACTCTGAAGTCATTGAAACTTTGCCAGATGGCACAGAAAGACTGAGCAACTCTGCAGAGGTGGGTGCCCCATGGTGTGGGCCTAAGAGCTTATGTCTAAAATGATGACCTTGATGTGAGTTTCATAAGACATTTTCCTTCAGATGCAAATTACAACCTGCCCCTTCTCTGGCCCCATCCCTAACAGTCTTGCAGCCTCCTATCTTCATCTACACCAGGGGTCTTCAAACTGCGGCCCACAGGCCTCATGAGGTGGTGTGATTGTATTTGTTCCTGTTTTGTTTATCTTACAAAATAAGATATGTTCAGTGTGCATAGGAATTTGTTCATAGTTTGTTTTTTTTTTTTTTTAACTATAGTCCAGCCCTCCAATGGTCTGAGGGACAGTGAACTGGCCCCCTGTCTAAAAAGTTTGAGGACCCCTGGTACACAACAAAATATCTAATGTTCTTCTTCAGGATCTAGAAGCTTATCATCTTTAAATCCGATCCAATCCTAGAATAGGATGGCATTGAAGTATCTGACTTTATTTTGGGAATCTTCTGCTTGAGAAAAATATCTTTTCTAAGGAATCTCTGCTTCTTGGGAGAGGTGATTGAAAGTGGCTCTTATTCCTAGAGAGAATGTCTGTTCTTTCCAGATTACTGACTTTATTTCTGCCTTAAGTTTAACTCATTTACAAAATGAGCAGAGAAGTTGTGAGTCATGTTTATTTGGTCAGCGTTATCTAGCATGAGACAGCAGCACATGAAGATGGTACATCTGGAAAGAATTAAACCCAACCTCTATGTTGAACTAAGCTAGAAAGTATGATGAAAGAGGCAGGTGAGGGAAGTGGCAGCAGTGATTCTCAAAGTGGGCACACATCAGAATCTCCTGTGGCCTTGAGAAAGCATAGATTGCCTGCCTGTTCCCTCTTCCAAAGATTCTGATTCAGTAATCCCAGGTGAGACCCAAGAATCTGCATTTCTAACAGGTTTCCAGCTGCTACTGCTGCTGGTCCAGTGACTACGTTTTGAGAACCTAGGGCTTAGCTTTTAGGCCCTAGAATCTTGCTACTCAATGTCTCATCCCTGGACCAGCAGCACTGGCATCACTTGTTAGAAATGTGGAATCCCAGACCCAACCCTGGTCTAATGAAATCTCTGTGTGATTGTGTGTGCATATAGTTTGAGAGCTCTGGTTCAGGACATTCCTCTTAAACTCACTGCACCTTGGAAACACCTGGAAAGTTTTTTTTTTACCACTACTGATGTAGGTCTCACTGCAGATATTTTGATTTGATGGTCAGTGGTGAGGGCATGGATCAGACATCAAGCATGGTCAAAGCTCCTCAGGTGATTCTAATGTGCATCAGACTCTGGGAAGTACTGGCTTAACATAGTGATTCCACGCCTGGCCATGTCTCCGCGGCACCTGGAAAGTGCTTGCTGGCCCCAGCCTGAGAGATCCTGATTCAATTAGACCCAAAGATCCAGCTCTTGCAGGTTTGGGGCTACCAGGTTTTCTCCTTTATAGGAAGTGACAGTGTTTTTGGACCTCATGTTTGTGTCTTCACTTCATACATTGCATCCCCAGACACGGATCATGCTCTAAGTTATGGAAACTCAACCCTTACTTATTCGAGAGGCTCCCTGGAAGGGGCAGGGAGGGGGGTGGTGGCTCCATGCCACTGTATCTCAGGGAGCCCTGTTGTTAACCCTCTGCAGTGCAAGACAGGGCACATCCAAGGCCAAAGTTATGCTTTTGAAGTGCTCAGAGATACACCCATTCCTCAGCATAGGACTCTGAGCAGTAATTATGCTCTCTGGCTTCTTTCAAATAGCTTCAGCTGGTCTGTTGGCTCCTCTCCTGGCTCTAGACTGAGTAGAGGAATTCTCTCATGAGCAGAAGAAGAATGGAGGGAGAAAGCTGCTTTCATCTGTGAGCTTCTGGAACATAAAAACAGTGATGCACAGAGAAGATACACTTTGAAAAGAAAGTGTTATAATGTGCGTCCTTATTCTGTGATATTGGGGGTGCAGAGCACAGCAAAGGTCTTTCAGGGTGTACATGGCTCCCTGGTAACAAGCTCTGCATTTCAGAGCTTTCATGAAGAGGGCTACTTTTGATACAAGAGCTGTATTTTCTCAGTCTCTGCCTCATGACCATACGCTCCTTGAGGACACGGGCAGATCACATTTGTCTTTGTGCCCCACTGCCTAACACAAGCCAAGATGTAGTATGTGAACAGACTGTCTTCGTTGAGTAGATTCCAGAGTACCCACGGCCTAGGTTGTTAGCAACCACCCTGGCTCGATTCATGGAATTAGTTTGGCTCTCTGAAAAGCATCAGAAGAAAAGAGAATTTCTCTTTTGTACTATTAGTGTCCTGCCCTGCCATCTGTAAAATGGGAACATTTAAATCTAAAAAGAGTGGTCTGGCTCTTCTGGCTGGCTGAGGCCCCACTTTGTTCCTCTGCTCACCTGAATTCCTTCTGCTTTGGAATTATATTAAATTTTCTTTTTCTGGATATTTTTTCCCACAACAAGGGAGTAGTCATTAAAAATACATGTCATGCAATTTTTTTACAGGCAGCCAAAAGCTGCTATTTGATTACCTCTGTAGGTATGCAGAGCTCCAGTGATAAGGAGTGCCCAGGGCCCAGAATACTTTTAGAGACTCTGAAAATGTTTTAATCACTTTTAAAATCAGAAAAAAGAAAGCCCCATGCTTTCAGGTCAAAAATTATATAAATATTTGTCTTTTTATCCATGCTGTTATAAAATAAAATTTGTAATATTATCTTAAGGAGGAAAATGCCTACAGAGGCAAGAGCACATAGGTAAGGGCTCATGAAAGTCCTAACACAGCTCTGCACAGAAGTGTCCCTGGGAGGCTCCACACAAACATGGCAGTGCGGGACTGTGGCGCTGGGGGGTAACTTGTCTCAGACAGGGAGGAATGACCGTTTCTTTTCCTTCTCAGTTCACAGGCATGACCCGCCAGGATGCTTTTCTAGCTCTGACTCAGAAAGCCCGGGAGAAGAAAGTGGGAGGAGACGTGACCAGTGACAAGCTGAAAGATTGGTTAATATCGAGGCAGCGGTACTGGGGCACGCCAATCCCCATTGTCCACTGCCCAGCCTGCGGCCCTGTGCCTGTGCCTCTGGAGGACTTGCCCGTGACCTTACCCAACATCTCATCTTTCACCGGCAAGGGAGGCTCTCCACTGGCCAGGGTTTCAGAGTGGGTGGACTGGTTCTGCCCAAGGTAAGGACTCGTATCCTTGCAGTGGTGGTGGTGTTGTGGTGCCAATACCCTGCTGGGGTTTAGATGCATCCCCTCCTTCCTGCTGTTCACTCTCCTCCTTTTACCATAACTTCACCAGGCTGAAAAGAATACCTTGAGTGTTTTGAGAGAAGGGTCTGGAGTCTGTGGCCCAGCTCCTGTGATGGGTGCCCTTTCCCTTGTCTGAACTGCTGGAAGCAGCAGGGTCAGTTCAGATCTACCCCAGAAACATCTGATCCAACTGATAGAAAAACTCCAGGTTTTCCTGATAACTTTGCAGAAAACCACCTTCTTCCATTTTATATTCCAAAGAGCTTCTTGGAGATGAGAGAAAATGTTTTCTCTTCTTTGCCTTGCAGTTTTCCAATAAAGTGACTATGATAAACAGTGGAGATTTTATCACAAGTAACAGAATAGTAGCTAAGACAGCGTCCATGCTCGGGGGCTTCAGTCTTTAATATCCTGAGACACAACATATTTCCTTTTCTTCTCATTTTGGAGGTGGGATTATGTTTTTCTGTCAATTCCCTGGCATGTCTCAAGTGTGATTTTTATGCTGCCAGATCAGCTGATTAAATAAACAAATAGCAGATATGAAGCTCCAATATTTTCCTTCTTCCTCTGTGGAGAAGCTATTATTGTCTGCTTTATACATCATGATGAGGATGTTTTAAAATAATTTAGGCCTCTGCCTGTATAGAGCTGAGTTAATACATTGGCAATTAAGTAGCCACATGGTGTAATTGAAAGTCTCAAGCTGGGGAGTCAGACAGTAATGCATTCAAGTCCTGACTCTGCCTACCTGGCCTTAGGAAAGGCATTTACCTTCCCTGAGCTTCAAGTCCCTCAGGTAGAACTGAAATAACCCCCTTGAAGGGCTGTTCAGAAGACTGGAATTAACACATGTAACTCTGCACAGTGGCACCTAACAGGCCATCAGTAAATGGAAACATTGCAGCCATCCCACCCGGAATCTGCCAGCCATCCTCCCAGGTCCTCACTCAGGTGATTTTGAAACTCAAGATGGTTCTTGTAGACAGGAACATACGAAGTCCTGGGCCGTGTTAGGGTAGAAATGTGGACTCCGGGAAGACAATGGCACACATTCTGCTGACAAGCAGTAACATAGGGTTGCCCTCTCAGGGACCTTGGTGGCCTGCCTCCAGTACAGCTATTGCAGTGGTGTTGGTGAGGATAAGGTTTCCTGCCCTAGCTGCAGAATCCTGGAGGGCAGAGGTTAGGCCCTGGTACAGGTCAGGACCCTAGTCTAGATGATCCTAATGAGCTGCCAAGGCGGAGAGCCACCGATCCAGCGTGGCCAAGTGAGACAGCGTGGTGGCCTGGATGGCAGGCCCCAGAGTTGTCCAATAGACACGGATTCCTTACTCATGAGCTCCAAGACCTCAACTTCTCTGGACCCTCCTTATGCATCTGTAAAATGGGGATATGAGTGGTATCTGTCTCACAATCCCTAGGTTTATGGGGGATTCAGTGGGCTAATACCTGTGAAGTGTTTGACTGAGAGCCTGCTACCCAGTAGTTTAATCAGGATACTTACTGTTGGGCCAGTACTGATAACACTATCACCATCTTCTATCCCTCCCACTTACCAAGTGGCCTCTAGTTTTTAATATAAGCATAGCGAGTGTTAACCAGATGTTATTTCTTTTATAAATTGAGCCCTGCATTTTCTTCCTCACTTGTGCCTCACTTTGTACAAGGTAGATGAGGAAGAAGAGGTGTAACCTTTATCTTCTAATTATTTCCCAGAATAGTACCTGTGTTCTGGTTGATTGGTCTCCAAATAAAAAGACCTGGCTTTAAATTAGAAATGCACTGTTGAGACCAGCTTCTTACAGCAGCCCTGGCTGGTAAGGAAACAGGGTTCCCTGAGGGCTCTCTCTAACAAGCTCCTACCTTCAGGGACCACCACTGTTCCCAGTAGGAGGCCCCCTGATTAAAATGCAAGAGACCACTGGGGGGTGTCCCAGAGCCTTACCAGATCTGGGCTCCCAAGCTGTCTGCTCTGCCACTTTGCATTTAATCAACTGGCTTGGGGACAGGGGGCTGGAGTGGGGATGTTGGCTTTTCTTTGGATAATATTTATAAAGCCAATATGGACTACTTCACAAGATATGATTGCAACTTTTATTTTATTTTATTTTGCAGTTTTGGGCTGGGGCTGGGTTTGAACCCGCCACTTCCGGCATATGGGCCGGCACCCTACTCCTTCGAGCCACAGGCACCGCCCTGCAACTTTCATTTTTAAGTTAAAAATAGACTCAAGCTCTTATGTGCTAAATTAACAGAAGATTCACCATTCCTCTTAGGATTCCTCATATTCCTCCTCAAATTCCCCAAGAGCCCTTAAGGATGTTCAGTATCCTAAGTGTAGTATTTAGGGAGATAGTTGGCCTCAGAAGGGAGAGCCTTGTGTCTGAGGTGTGTATTCCTGCTGTGGCTTCTCACCCATCAGACTGCAGGTGCTGGTCCACTGCCCATTGGTCCTTCAGGAGTTGTCGAGGGGACTGAACACTCTCCGTGCTAGGCCTGATCAGGGCATGCTCTCTTGAGTTCCTAGGTGGTAAGACCTTGGCATCTGGTTCTTTCAATCCCACAGGCCCACACCCTAGCAATATTGTTAAGAATTAGTATAGCATTCGGGCCCCTGTGAGATCTTGGTTCTCTCTAGGTATCTCCATCCGTAGGACAGGCATTGCTTCTTCTGTCCAACCCTTCACACACCAAGGATCTCACTTTGTTCTCTATCATAAACTCTAGGGCTCTCTTCACCCGCCTGTAAGGAAACTAAGTTTAGGCAGTGGTGTGGTGGTAAATATATAATAACCAGCTCTCTGATTTCTAGTGTTTGCCAATTTCTGTGTTGTTCATACTCCCACCAGGACTAATTTCAAGCTACCAGCTTGACGTCACTTGTCACAGTGTTGGGAAGACATGCTAACAATTGATTCTTACAAGCTGGTGTGAGCTGGCTTCAGCACACCACTTTGGGCCTTCCAAGGTGATTTGTCATCCTCAGATCATCCCAGTGGGCTCCTACAACCCTCACCCTAGAGCAGAAGTAGAGAAGAACAAGTTTATTTTCAACACATCTCACTACATTTGGTTTTCATTTCTCTTCATGCGTCAGTTTGCTTTCTAAGCATCATAAAGTAGGCATTGGCTGGAGGCAGTCTTGACATGCCTGAAATAGCAGTTAGTGCATAGAAGAGACACTCAATCATGTATTGTCCTTTTGGGTGGTTAGATTTTCTACCTGGTTAAATTCAGAGAAATACAAGAATAAAGTTTTTAATTGTTAAAGATTGAAACTTTTATTTTGAAAATTTCTTTAAAATATCATGTACTGTGTAGTACACAAAGAGAGCTTTCTCTGAATTATCTTTTTATAATGTGACATTATTCTTATGCCATTTTACATTCAGACTCATTGTCATAGCTCTCTCAAAAGCTAGTGGAGAAACCACATTAAAATGTAAAAAGAAACCAATTGATGAACTTCATTTATTTCTTAGGTGCAAGGGAGCAGCCAAGAGAGAGACGGATACGATGGACACCTTTGTTGATTCTGCCTGGTACTACTTCAGATACACAGACCCCTGCAATCCCCACAGGTAAAGCCTCTGCAGAAGTCTTCCAGCAACTGTCAGCTTGGGTCCTCTGAGAAAAAAGGACCAGGATGGAATGAGTGTGCAAAAGATGCCTTGAGGGTAATGCCTGTGCTGGAGAGAGGGGAGTAGGTGGGGCCAGACCTTAGGCCAGGTGCACATAGGACGGGTGTGACAGGAAGGAGGAAGGATGGGAAGAAAGAGCTTCAGACCACTGCCCAGTTCTGGGGAAGCCCTGAGCAAAGCTTGTTCATTGTAGACCAAGTCAGGCAGAAACGGCTCTGGTCTCCTGGGAGCAGCCTGGGAGAGCACAGGCCAGCAGGAACACCAAAGCGGGTCTGCTTCAAAACAGGCTGTCTTGGAGGAAGTGTATTAAATTATTAAATTAGGTTATTTACAGTCAGTAATCCCAAGTATAAGGCAAATAAAAAACAGAAAAGGGAAGGAAATGCCATTATAATACCCTCCTTGCAGTGAACTGCATTTATATGATTGCAAAGATGAAATGGTATTTATTTAACGGGGAAAAAAAATGCTGTAACTAGACAGGGAGGGGAGGAAGCAGGGAGTGGCTTCTAGAAGGAGCCACTGGTGCAGAAGCATTGCCTCTTATTGCATGCAGTCAGTAGGTAATTTCCAATCGGTAAATCAATAAGAGTATGAACAGTTTACGATAACTTCCAGGAGAAATAGCCAAAAGAATTAAAGTGGCTAAGGGACCGGCCTGGAAGAAGAGAAGAATGGGAGCTGGAGACCACTGTTTTTCATTATAAATCTTTCAGTGCTATTTTATTTTTCAGCCACATTTGTGTGTTTCTTTGACAAAAACAGAAGTAACACATTAAGGGAAAGAGAGCAGTAGGTAGCTAGGGAAAGAGAAAGAATGAGAAACCCTAAAGGGAACCCTTCCAGAGCCCAGGAACAACACAGCTTTGTGATTAAAAGGACTTGCCAGATTGTTCTTGTCCATGGTAGAAATTTCTGGAACCCTGTCAACTACATATAAAACAGCCCTCTTTTCTGTTTGTCAGTAACATTCTTCATTTGAGATGGGTGCTCCTGCCCTTGGCCTGATAGAATTCTGGGCCGCAGTACTGTGATTCTGTAGTCACACATTCCAGAAATGAGTGGAACCCTGAGTAAATGGTACTGTGCAAAGGCAGAAAGGGTACAAGGTGATGCTACAGCTAGAACCTCAGCATTGCCCTCTCTAGCCCACAGAGGGGCTCCTCTTCTGGGCCGTCCTTCTAGAAGGAGCCACTGGTGTATTCCATTTAGTAACAGCTGGCTCAGGCTGCAAGGGGAGTCACTCTTCACCTCCTCAGAGTGCTTCAGTGGAAAGCCTTCTTACAGGTTAGAGTCCGAATCACAGTGATGGCACCTTTCACTAGCAGGGGATACATTCCGCTTGTGAATTTCACCCAGGCTCCACTTCTCTCCTGCGGCTGTGGCAGCACTGGCTCCATTTCTCTCTTGATGCTTTCCTGGGTAGATCAGAAATCTGAGCTATAGGCTTGGCGCCTGTGGCTCAAGCAGCTAAGGTGCCAGTCATGTACACCTCAGCTGGCAGGTTCGAATCCAGCCGGACCCGCCAAACAACAACGGCTGCAACCAAAAAATAGCCAGGCGTTGTGTCAGGTGCCTGTAGTCCCAGCTACTTGGGAGTCTGAGACAGGAGAATTGCTTAAGCCCAGGAGTTGGAGGTTGCTATGAGTTGTGAAGCCATGGCACTCTACCCAGGGTGACAGCTTGAGGCTCTGTCTCAAACAAAAAGAAGGAAATCTGAGCTATAGCTTTTTTCAACATGTCACTCCTCAATTTATCCCAAACTTGTTTTCTGGCTAAATACCATCCTTCAGTTCCCTTTCTTTTCTGTTGCCAGAATTGGCAGTTGAATTTCTTTAAGGAACCATTTTTCACACACACACAAAAAGTGTTCTTTTAATTTTACCAGAATTCTGGCCCAGTGACAGGAGGAGAGAACACCAAGCTACATTGAGATGCAGACGTGTGTGGTGGCGGCCAGGTGTGCCTCCTGCCAAGTAATAGGTTCTTTTGCCTGCCCCAGGGTAGGACCCCACTGACCAAAAGGGGCCTGAGATATGGGGGAGATAATTCACCAATGCATGAAATTCCCCCAAGGCAGAAGTTTTCTTGATTGGCTGACCTCAAAAGAGGACATTACTTTGAGAATGAAGAAGTCTGTCACCAGCCAACACTGCCCTCTATTCTTGAGGTTCCCAGCCAGAAAATAGAGGGGTAGTGACGTTGCCTTTCCTCTCCAATGTCCATCAGGACCCGGGAGTTTGAGGAAGCCTTTTTTTCAGTATCTATTGGCTAAAAATTATCTATTATATGAGAGAGAGTTATTGGGCTATTTTATGACAATTTACCCTAAGTATGCTTAATTGCATTCAGTGAACCATATACAGGCTCTTACTGACTATATTTTAAGGCTACTTTTGAAAACAAGATTGAATTTCTGTTTTAAAATGAGCACTTGTATCTGCATGTTATTCTCCATTGTAAATGCCACATTGCCCTCTATTGGTAAGAACTCAAAAGTTTCATTTTGTCTAATCATAATAAAAATTAAAATAAATCTAGATATGCCAATATGCATTGTACTGAGATACCTTTTTTGCTAGTATATTTTCTTCTTGTGCTCATCCCCTACCCTCAAGAGAAAGACAGGGTCTCTTGTTGTCACTGAGGCTGAAGTGCAGTGATGCAATTACTACTCACAACAATCTTGAACTCCTGGGCTCAAGTAATCCTCCAACCTCAGCCTCTGGAGTAGCTGGGACTACAGACACCAGCCACTACACCCAACTTGTTTATTTTTTTGTTTTGTTTCGTTTTGTAGAAAAGAGGTCTTACTATGTTGCTCGGGCTGGTCTTGAGCTCCTGGCCTCAAGTGACCCTCCTGCCTTGGCCTTCCAGAGTGCTGAGGTTACAGGGTTGAGCCGCCACACCTGGCCTTCCTTGTCCTCACTGTATCTGAAAACTGCATCTGTTAAAATGTTTCCGTAATGTCTTCTGTTAACAGTTTTTATAAATTGTATAAATTAATGCTGATCTGCCTTGTTTCTTTTTTATTATTAAGCTTTTCTCTATATTTTAAAAATAAAATCACATTTTTCCTTGACATAGTTCATTTCAGGGCATGTGCATATTATAACCGATTTGTGTAATTTATACAATGTCAGCAAAGCAGATTTCAAAAGATGCCCATTTCTCTTTCTTCAGCCCCTTTAACACAGCGTTGGCAGATTACTGGATGCCTGTGGATTTGTACATTGGAGGGAAAGAACATGCTGTCATGCACTTGTTCTATGCAAGGTTCTTCAGTCATTTTTGCCATGATCAAAAAATGATCAAACACAGGTGAGCATTTATATTACTTTCCAAAAGAATTCAGTTCTGTGAATGGCAACTTGAAGCGGATGTCAGTTCTTCTGAAGCAAGGCAAATATATATAGCTGAAGAATCCTATTTGTCTCCTACACTTCAGAGGTCATGGTCAGCCTTAACCATTTGAGATACGTTTATATTGCTTAATCAGTTCTGGTATGTGATGTTGCAGGCTTGCATAGAACCCAGCCTCCAGTGATTCTCCTTTAACTGAGTTAAGTAATTGGAGGTGGTTCTTTGTGAGGCAGAGAGGAATGGTCCATAATGTTTATTGCTTTTTATAGTATCTCACATGAGGTCATGCTTGTCATCTGGTTCCTCTATTTAAACTCTGTTTCTAAGCTTGGCTGAATCCTGCCTTGATATGTCACTCTGATAAACATAAATAAGGGACGAGAAGATAATCATATTGTAAATCTATTGATAAATTCTTAACCTGTTAGCCTATAATCTGTTCCTCATACTGTTCAGAAAAACATGTGTGTACTTTTTCCCATGAAATACATCATATATATAAACAATATATTTAATGTACTGCATAATTTAAAGAGTAAAATGAACATATGTGCCCCACTCCTCGGTTTAAGAGATAGAATATTATAGGTACCTTAGAATACCCAGGGTGTTCAAACATATCATCCTTCTTCCTGAACCCACCACTAGGAGTCCTCTAACTAACTCATATCCTGAATTTTGAATTCCTCCCTTTTTTGCATTTCTCTACAAATTTTTAAATAAGACATGTCACTGGTTCCTAACTTTATGTAAGTAGAATCATATTTCATGGAATCTATCATGCTTTCCTCTCTCAATTTTTTTTGAAATTCAGTCCGGCCCTCCAACGGTCTGAGGGACAGTGAATTGGCCCCCTGTTTAAAAAGTTTGAGGATGCCTGGCTTATGGGAAGGAGGAGTGAGAGTTATAAGAAACACCTGTATAGCTCGGTAATGTGACACCTTGGTAAAAAAGGTGCGGGAAGGGATTTGGCTCTCCTAACAAACATGAGAGCTCACCAGAGGAGAGCATCAGTGATTGGCAGTCTCTACACCTGTGGTGTTAAGTGCCATGGGAGTGTGTCTAAGAAGCTGGAGGAGAAGGCAGTCGGAAGCACACATTCTATCACAGACCCGCTACTCCGACTCTGCTGCTTCTCCTGCCTGCAGAACTCCTGCATGGCGTCTCTCTCTACGAAAGACTGCTAAGATGTATTCTTCTTACTAAGAGTGCTTTACTCCCTCAAGTACTGTCTTACTTTCTCTCTCTCCTGCTAAAGCAAATAGTGCGCAGGCACCTAAGAGCAGTTGTTCCCAAGCAAGGTAACCTAGTGGTCCGTGTCTGGAACCCAAATAAGCTGGGGGCCAGAGACCTGACCAGTCCTGGGCCCCGATAAGTGGTGACCACAAAGGGACCCCAACAGTCACCTCAACTGGAAGCCATAGCATCCAGTGCTTTCCCCTTCACCCGCCATTTCCTTTATCTCTTGCTTCTTTGTCCCACCCACATTCTTCTCCACCTCTGCTGCTGATCGGTTTATTTATTCACAGAACCAGATTGGTTTTAATTCAAAGCAATGAACATTTATTAAGTCCAATTATGAATGAGGCACTAGGAGGAGGTGACTAGACAGATAAGTGCCTCACATGAATACAGTCACAGGTAGCACACTAGCTGCATCAAGGAAAGAGCACCTGATTTGGACCAGAAAGTTCTGAGACCTTCTCAATGGAGGTGGCTTCTGAGTCAAGTCTAAAAGGAGTAGAGTGAGTCAGGCTTCTGCACAGCTAAGGACACAACAATTAAGGCAAATGGACAACCTTCAGAATGGGGAAAGACACTGGCATGTTATAAACCTGACTAAGGTTTGATAACTAGAATCTACAGAGAACTACATAAGAGAACATTGAGGCCAGGCACAGTGGCTCACACCTGTAATCCTAACACTCGGGGAGGCCAGGGCAGGTGGATTGCCTGAGCTCACAGGTTCAAGAACCAGCCTGAGCAAGAGCGAGACCTCCATCTCTAAAAAATTAGCCAAGTGTTGTGGTGGGCACCTATAGTCCTAGCTACTTGGGAGGCTGAAGCAAGAGGATCTTTGAGCCCAAGAGTTTGAGGTTGCTGTGAGCTATGGTGCCACAGCACTCTACCAAGGGTGACAAAGTGAGACTCTGTCTCCAAAAAAAAAAAACAATAAAACAATAAAAGAGCAAACAGTCCCATCTATCACTAGGCAAGAGACAAAAACAGAACCTTCTCTGAAGACAGATGAATGGCTAACATAAAAACATTCTAATTGTCCCTAATCATCAAAGAAATGCAAATCAAAATGAGCCTGAGCTATCACCTAACCCGAGTGAGAATAGCCCACATCACAAAGTCCCAAGGTTGTGGATATGGAGAGAAGGGAACACTTACATTGTTGGTGGGACTACAAACTAATACAGCCTCTTTGGAAAGAAGTAAGGAGAATACTCAACTCAAAGTAGACCTTCCATTTGACCCTGCAATCCCATTACTAGGCATCTACCCAGAAGAAAAAAAATCACTTTATCATAAGGCTATTTGCGCTAGATTATCACAGCTCAATTAACAATCACCAAAATGTGGAAACAACCTAAACGCCCATCAACTCAGGAATGCATTAATAAACTGTGGTATACCTATCCCATGGAGTACTATTTAACCATAAAATAGATGGAGACTTAACATCTTTGTATTGACCTGGAGAGCTGGAGAACATTCTCTTTAGTAAAGTATCACAAGAATGAAAAAGTATCCATTGTACCCAATACTAATGTGAAGCCAATAGATGAACTTATACACACCTAAACAAGAGAAATACTCAATTCAAGTTGAAGTGGAGGGGAAGGAGAGGAGGAGGCAGGGGGATTGGAGTGCTCCCACCTAATGGGCACAATGTAAGGGCATATGGCACACCTCCTGGGTGCAGGACACAACTACAACAGGAATTCTACCTAACAAATGCAAATATTATGACCTAATTGTACCCTCACATTAATCTGAAATTAAAAAAAAAAAAAAAAGAAAATGTGAGTAAAGACCTGGAAGTACATATGGGCAACATTTGGAAAGAAGAGAGAAGTGAAAAGGGAAAGGGAGAAATCCTTGGTGGCCATGCTAAGAAATCTGGACTTGGTTTGGAGAGAGGAGCTCTTCTCATTGGCCTAGACTCTTCCTCCCTCCTGCTCCTGGGAGTGGCCAGGCATTCATTGGTCTGGTTCAGTGACAGCAAACAGGCTGGCTCCCAAAGGCAAAGATTGCTTTGTCTACCATTACATCCCCAATGCCTAGTTCAGCACTCAGCACATAGCAGGCAATACGTGTTGAAGAAATAAAAGATAAATTTCACACAATAACTGTTTTTTCTGTAATTATTCTCTAAGAATAATTCTGAGAGACCCAGGAGGGGCCATTACTAATCAGCAACGTCTGGATCGTTTTAGGTGAGGGCATTTGGGCACATGAGTCAAGTTTTGCCATCATGCTCTCAATGACCCATCTGAGGTGGCCCCTGCCATACTGCTCCCTAGAAAGAAGATAAGAGTCCCAAGGAGCGTTACCCATCGTGTTGTAGGTGAGGGCACTGGGGCAGATGAGTCAAGTTTTGCCATCATGCTCTCAATGACTCATCTGAGGTGGCCTCTGCCATACTACTCCCTAGAGAGAAGAGTCCCAAGGACCATCACCCATCATGTTTCAGAAACTGACGCATAGTAGTGTAGGTACACTGCTGTTCTGTGAAGGTATATGTGCCAGTTCTGGGGAAAGCCTCCAATGTGGAATCCCCTGATATTCCCTCACAGGAAAGATTGGAAGCAGTTTTAAAAGAGGCAAACTATGTGATGGTGTGAGCGGTAAAGCTAGTGGTCCCTCCTATAGTGAAGAGAACTTGAGGTGGGCAGAAGTTTCAGGTTTGGCACATTCTGCTAATGGAGCTGGGCACTGGCTACAGAGGTGTGCTTACATTGTAAAAACTCATCAAGTTATACTCCTAGGACTCAGACACTAAAATATGTGTGCTATACTTCATTTAACAGTTCATCTTAAAAAAAGAAAAGTTTTTAAAAACGAGTTGTAGCCTTCCACCAGCTGGTGTTTTAGAGTCAGACTCAGAGGTACTGTGATTCTGTCCGTTCCCAGAAGGTGGTGGTGTTGCACCACTTGATAAAATGCAAAAACCAAACAATTCTGGTTTCTTCCTCAGCCCCTTCTTGAGGCTCAATGCTGCTTATTTTAGTCATTCTACCTGTCTTTTTCTTGGGGCTTAGATTTTTTTTTTTTTTTTTTAATTTAAGAGTGGGCCTGGGACCAGGCGCAGTGGTTTGCACTGTAATCCCAGCACTTTCAGAGGCCAAGGCAGGAGGATTGCAGGAGACCAGCTGGGCAACATAGACCCAGTCTCTCTAAAAAAAAAAAAAAAAAAAAAAAAAATTAGGTCAGAGAGAGCAGCTGCCACGACAGGCTGAGGACTTGTGGCCTATTCGGTGGCTTTAGGTGCCACAAACTTCGATTCTCATCTGCCATTAAACATCACAGAGGACGCACAGAGTAAGCATCAGGAGATGATAGGGCGCCACTACACCGCGAGAACTGAGAGCTACAGGCCCATATCCAGAGCAGAAGAACGCGGGCGGTCCGGAGGGCAACGGAAAAAAGCAGTTGCTCTTGGACGTGGCCTGCCTCAAGGCCGAGAAGCACCGGAGAGCTGAAGAAATTCCAAGAAAGCTTCCCCAACAAGAGCAACCTCGGTTCTGTCTTTGAAGATCTGGCCAAGCGGATCTGGAGAAGCAGATGACCCACTCTCGAGGGCACAGAAAAGGCGAGAAAGAAGGGTGGCCCTAGAGAGAGCGGCAGGAGAGGATCCCCGAGGCCGGGCCAGAGCACCCGGCCACCTTTCCGTGAGACGAGTCGCGGTCATGCCGGGGACCAGGAACCTGGGAAGGAAATCTGTCCCTGCCGCCGGCCACTGTGTGTACTGCCGTCCAAGGGCAGCTGGCGTTCTCCGTGACCGCGGGAGAGCCGGCGTTGCCGCACCTCTAGCACATGCAGCAGCACATCGTCGACTTGCTGCCCACCTTCAGCGACAGCGAAACCGGTGCCTCCTAGGCCGCAAGGACTTCCTGAGCAACAGCGACATGGTGCGCTGTGCGTCGCGGGAAGGCCCTGTCTCACGTCCTGTGCACCCCATGCAAGCCAATTTACCCGTCGTCCTCATCAGGAAGGAATACTCCGAGAAGCCACCTCACTCTAGTCTACCTGCGCTTCCCCTGCAACCCTGGCGAGCACCCCAACTTCGGGGAGCAGCTCCTGCAGCGCCGTTGGGCGCGCGCCTTTTGTAGGCCGGATCACGCCGCGGAGCATGATGGGAACGCATTACTTCTAGGGCTAATGCCCCTTCCGCTATTCCTCAGTGGTCTCGATTTTTTTTCCTTTGTTTTTTTCTGGTATTTTTTCCCCCCTTCATTTAACTCCAATTCAGTGACTTTTCTCTTCCTATCCCCCACCCCACCGGACTTTCCTACCTTGGCACTTCTATCCTCCTCTCAGTCCCCCATGTCTTTCACGGGCTAGGAGATGGGACTAATTTCAAGAAAAACACCTGATTGTACCACCTGAGAGGCAAAAGTCTAATAAAATCTTACCTCTTGTTGGCCCTGAGGGTCTTTTATCTCCCAGCCCAACTTAGAATTGGTCTTGTTGCCAATAACTTTGGGGTAAAAAATGGAAACTTTTGGTTTGATGCATTCTTAACTTGGGAAAAATAAGTTCAGAGTCTTCAGTTTTTCTCCTGAATGTATCGAATTACTTAAAGTTGGAGTTTATTGATCAAAATGCTTTGTGACTACGTTTTCCTGAGTTTTTTGAAAAAATACTGTTTGCTTTTTACTTAAGCTGGGTTACTCAAAAGATATCTCAAGTTACGAACAAGAGCTCTGCTAGTACTTTGTTTTCATCAAGACTTGCATGGTTCTGAATTAATTTTCATTGCTTAGATGTTTGCTAAATTCTAAATAATAGAATTTGGAAATTTGTTAAATTTGGAAGGTAAATGTAAATGTTAAATATAGAAAATAAATTCAGATAAACTGATAGGCTAGGAAAACTTTAAAATGTGAAAGTCTGAATTTAATTTCCTTTGTTAAACACATGAAGGGATATTACCTTATTCAAGTAGTTGATTCATCTCATTGTCTCTACAACTGGTTTGAAGCAAAGATGCACTAATAGTTTAACTTTCTGTAGGAGGTACAGATCTGAATCAAGTAAATTTCCTTTATTCTCAGAGATATAAAGGGCTATGACTTTATTCAAGTAGTTGATCCACCTTGTTCTATCAACTACTATGATATGTGAAATACCTCAACTTAGTAACTTCGCTGAACTCCTAGAGGTAGAAAAGTATATAAAAAGAGATTTTTTTTGGGGGGGGGGGGGCGCCAGGCACACTGGCTCACACCTCTTATCCTAGCCCTCGGGGAGGCTGAGGCAGGTGGAATGCTTGAGCTCAGGAGTTTGAGATCAGTCTGAGCAAGAGTGACACCCCATCTCTACTGAAAATAGAAAAGCTGAGGCAAGAGGATCTCTTGAACCCAGGAGTTTGAGGTTGCTGTGAGCTATGATGCCACGATATATATATATTTTTTGAGACAGAGTCTCACTATGTCGCCCTCAGTAGAGTGCTGTGGCATCACGGATCACAGCAACCTCCAACTCTTATGCTCAAGCGATTCTCTTGCCTCAGCCTCCCAAGTAGCTGGGACTATAGGCACCCGCCACAATGCCCAGCTATTTTTGGTTGCAGTTGTCATTGTTGTTTAGCATTCCCAGGCCAGGCTCAAACCCACCATCCTTGGTGTATGTGGCTGGTGCCCTACTCACTGAGCTATGGGCTCTGAGCCTATGCACAGTACTTAAAAAAAAAAAAAAAAAAGTTGGGGGGCACCTGTGGCTCAGTGAGTAGGGCGCTAGCCCCATATACTGAGGGTGGAGGGTTCAAACCTGGCCCCTGCTGAACTGCAACAATAACAAAAAAAAAAAAAAAAAAAAAAAAAAAATAGCCAGGCACTGTGGCAGGCACCTGTAGGTAGTCCTAGCTACTGGGGAGGCTGAGGCAAGAGAATCGCTTAAGCCCAGGCGTTGTATGTTGCTGTGAGCTGTGTGGTACCACCTCACTCTACCAAGGGCAATAAAATGAGACTGTCTCTACAAAAAAAAAGTTTTGGCTCGGCCCTGTGGCTCAAGCAGCTCCAATTCTAGGAGTTAATGAGGCTGAGGCAAGAGAATCGCCTAAGCCCAAGAGCTGGAGGTTGCTGTGAGCTGTGATGCCATGGCATTCTATCGAGGGTGACAAAATAAGATTCTGTGTCTAAAAAAAAATTCTTTTTTGAAAAGTATTAAGCATTTTGTTATATCAACAACTGACATGAGGCAAAAAGTGAACAATGTACCCTTGTTTGATATCTGACACTTGTTAGTATTTTGAATTTGCCAAAAGAATAGTGAAAGTGAAATGATTTGCAATAAACAATTTCTTAAAAGTTTAATCATCACATCCTATATTTCAGTGAGTTACTTAAATCCTTTTTTGGGGGTGGGGGAGGCCTGGGGCTGAGTTTGAACCCACCACCTCTGGTATATGGGGCTGGCGCCCTACTCCTTGAGCCACAGGCACCACCCACTTAAATCCATTTTAAAAATTCTTTGTACATTCCAAATGTTCTAAAGTCAAATATTTGTTCAAAAATTGTTTTAATTATGTAATTTGTTTAAAAAATAAAAAGTTTTTTAAAAATTTAGATCATGGTGGCTGTGTGGCTGTATACCAGTGACTCATGAGGGTGGGGTGGGAGGATCGAAGTTACAGTGAGCTATCATGTCACCACACTCCATCCAGCCAGGGCAACAGAATGAGCCCTTATCTCTTTAAAAAAAAAAAAAAAAAAAAGAGGGTGGCGCCTGTGGCTCAAAGGAGTGGGGCGCTAGCCCCATATGCTGGAAGTGGTGGGTTCAAACCCAGCCCTAGCCCAAAAAACTGCAAAAAAATAAAGAAAGAAAGAAAGCTTAAAAGTGACCAAAGCCATATACTTACAAGAGAAAGGAAAGGGAAAACCTCAAAACCTAGTACAGGAACAAGAGAACCTAAAACAGTAATAGCAAGTTCATCATCCTAGGACACATCGAGGAAAAGGTTACAGTCTGTTTCTTTTGCGTCAGGCCCCTTCATATAAAATTATTTGAGGAAGCTTGCAATCTAAAAGATGAACTTGTGTTCAAAAGTGTGTACTGTCGGGCCGCATCTATGGTACATATTTTTATCTATCATAAAAAAAATAAAATTAAAAAAAAAAAAAAGTGTGCACCATGAGTGTATACAAATCAGCTCTATGGATTCTGCCGATGCTGCCATGCAGATGCCCCTCGGTGTTAGGGAAGGCTCCCTTCCCTGTAGAAGACTAGCTTAATTTGCTTTGTGCTTTTACTTTTTATTTTTATGTATTCATTTGTTTATTTTAGTTATTTTTTAGACTGAGTCTCAAGCTATTGCCCTGAGTAGAGTTCCATGGCGTCATAGCTCACAGCAACCTCCAACTCTTGGGCTCAAGCAATCCTCCTGCCTCAGTTTTTCTATTTTTAGTAGAGATGGGGTCTCATGCTCAGGCTGGTTTTGAACCTATGAGCTCAGGCAATCCACCCGTCTCGGCCTCCCTGAGTGAGCCACCATGCCCGGCCTGCTCTGTGCTTTTAAATGTATTTCTATCCACCTTCTTTCTCCACCTGCAGTATAAGTAGCCATATGATGTTTTGGTTGATTTTTGAACTGTTGCATTGTTCGTGTAATGATTTTAAAATCCAGGTGCCACCTCAGATTGGCTGGAAGGTGAAGATGGCTTCAGGAGCAGAGCAACAGCAAGCACCCAATCTCTGCATCCTTCCATCCCACCACCCATCTGCTTGTTCATTTATTCCTCCACAATTCGAATGTTTTTAAAGAAGCTCATCACCAGTTGGGCCTACTGCTAAGTGCTGGGGATAGAGGGAAGAATAAGAGAATAGTCTTTCCCACCAGAGGTATAGACATGGGATAAGCCAGTGTTTATGTTAACCACAACACAGCCTGGTCCTGTATTTCACGCTGGGGTATGCTAGGTGCTGTGGCATGCTAGGTGCTGTGGCACAAAGGAGGGCTGGAGCTGTGTGAAGGGGGCCACATGCAGGTGACAAGGATGGACACCCAGAGGAAGGGGTGCCTGCACTCTGTGGTGAAGGATGGGTCCAGATTGCCCCAGGAGCCCAAGCTGGGAGGGCAGTTCTTTCAGAGGGTATGGACTCCTAGGGAACACGGCATGTTCCAGGAGCAACCAAGTGTACATGTGGGCTCTGTGACGAGCCAGTGCAGAGAAGAAGCCAGGAGAGTAGACGGGGAGGGATGGTAGAGAGGATCGGTCTGTGCGGTACAATTCTCTGAGCTTCTTGAGGCAGTATTATTACTGACATGCTTCCCAAAAGGGGCCTGAAAATGGAGAGTGGGGCCCTTGTGCTTCAAAACCGGATCTGGCCTGGATGGGGCCTATGAGGCCCAAGGACGCAGTTTCTTCTTTGTGTCTGTGCCTGCATTCCTGAAAAACAAGGAGCCAAAGACAGCCTTGCTTCTCCTTCACTGTGCTTCTGTTTTAAATTCAGTAGAAGATCCAAATGCATTTGGTCTTCGAATCATTTTCATATCCTTCTATGTAAGGACTCACATTTTCAGAGGTCTTGCTAGGACATGAATTGTAGCACAAAAGGACATCAGTCTCTTTACCAGTTGATTTTGCCAAAAGGATGTCTTGGAGGAGGTGGGAGGCATGGCAGTTTTGTGACTTAGAAGAGTTTATTGAGATAGATTTTAGAACCTGAACAATGTTGTGATTACTTTTGTGCACATGTTGAATTTTTAACAAATTAACACAGTGGCAAGCTCAGTGGTTCTCATAACATCGAATAATGAAACCATGCACTGAATGAGGTCTCAAAAGTGTGTGTTAATTGTCTGTTTCAAGGTTAACTATATTGGATCTTTTCCACCTTGGAAAATATGCCCCCTCTCCTACCACCACACACGTGCGCGCACACACACACTCATAACAACAATTTTAAAACACAGAGTCTGGGAGTCCATTTCTTCTAGCTGACTCTCAGTCACTTTCCCAATCTTTCATTTTCACTGCATCCTCCTGAATCCCCTAGAAAATGTCCTTTAAGTCACTTCTGTCAACACACACAGCTGTGATGACAGGGAAACACAATATGCATTCAGAAGCCTTTCCAGAAGACTCACTCAGTACGAGGGTCCATCTAAATTAAACAGCCTAACATGTGAAATGAAAATCTCATCAAACTAATGGAACCAGCTCCTTTTGCCCACCTCACTGGAGTTTGGTTTGTAGCCTGTTGGGCCTTTTTGAGCATACTGGGTTTTAGAACCTCTAAATCAGTGGTTCTCAACCTGTGGGTCGCAACCCCTTTGTAACAATGAAAATACATCCTGCATATCAGATATTTACATTACAATTCATAACAGTAGCAAAATTACAGTTATGAAGTAGCAATGAGAATAATTTTATGGTTGGGGTCACCACAATATGAGGAACAGGGTCGAGGCATTAGGAGGCATTAAGAAGGTTGAGAACCACTGCTCTACATGAAAGCCACCTTGTAGACGTGAACTTGAAACACCCCAGGGTTTGCACATTGAAAGGTGCATCGTGTCTTCTGGAATGTGAATGCTCCTGCCTGCTGCCTTGAACAGTATGAAATGCTCACATATGTTATCAACAGATGCCTCCACCAGCCATGCTTTGAGCTTGGAATAGGTCTTGCAAAAATGCTTCAAAACTGAATCAGGCAGTTATGGATAAATGATTTCAGCTTTGAAATAAAGTAGTTTCAGGATGAAGGTCAACCTCTTTTGGTCCTCTTAAGAGAAAAGGTTTATGTTTCACCATTTACTCAGTAAGAATCTAACTAAATCTCCTTTTTTCAAATAGTCATTATGAATGGATTAAAATCCATCCATACTATAGAATACTAGGTAATTGTTTAAAAAACAAGATCTTTATGAACTGTTATAGAGAAATCCATTTATATCATTGAGTTGAATACCAAAAAGTAATACATTTATTTAAATCCAAATGCGTGTTTGTGTGTATGTGTATAAAACCATATGTGGGTGAGCACATGTTTATAGGTACGAAGACATTGGGAAAGTCTCCAGAATTTTCCAGGTTTATACACTGAACTATTAATAGTAACTGCCTCCTCAGAGGGAAGTAGGCCTAAAAAGGAGTAGCAGTGTTTGGATTTGAACAGAAAAGATATATTCGTGTATAACTTGTATGGTTTAAAAAATTTTGAAGAGGCCAGATATGGTGGCTCATGCCTGTTAATTCTAGCACTCTGGGAGGCTAAGGCAGGCAGATTGCCTGGGCTTAGGAGTTAGAAACCAGCCTGAGCAAGAGCGATTCACCTCTCTAAAAATAGCCTAGCATTGTGGTGGGTACCTATAGTCCTAGCTGCTTGGGAGGCTGAGGCAAGAGGATCACTTGAGTCCAAGAGTTTAAGGTTACTGTGAGCTATGACACTGCGGCGCTCTACTGAGAGTGACAAAGTGAGACTCTGTCTCAAAAAAATAAAATAAAATAAAAATTTTTGAAGAGTATAAATAGACACTGTGTTTAAGGCTAAGGAAAAAAGTAACCTCCTTGAATATAACCCTAACCAAGTTGCCATGTCTTCTTGATCCCTTCTTATGCTAAGCTCAGCTTATAGCTGATATTTGTATTGTTTCTTTTTTTTAAACTTTACAAATATTTTCAGGCAGTCCTTTGATTAATCTACAGTCTTTTGAGAAAGGCAAACTAATGCTCAGAGCAAGCAAGTGGCCTTGGCTCATAGAATTCATTCAGGAGCAGAATTGAAATTCTAATCCAGGCCTTCCAAATCTGAGACCTGGGCCTCTCTCTACTTTGCCATAGTGGAAGGTAGTCCTGTAGTTAGTACCAATGGATTTGACTCAGTTATCTTATTTCTAAGGAGACATTTGTTTAAGCTGGGTTTTTTGTTTGCTTGTTTGTTTTGTAAGAGACAGTGTCACTCTGTCACCTTGGCTGGCATGCATTGGTATGATCATAGCTCACTGCAGCCTCTAGTTCTTGAACTCAAGCAATTCTCCTACCTCATCATCCCGAGTAGCTGCAACTATAGGCACGTGCAACTGTGTCTGACCAATTTTTCTATTTTTTTGTAGACACAGGGGCTCACTGTGTTGCCCAGGCTAGCCTTGAACTATTAGGCTCAAGTGATCCTCTCAACGTTCTGGGGTTATAAACATGAGCCACTGTGCCTGGCCTAAGTTGGGTTTCCAAGTGGCCTTAGTCAGCTGACCTGTTTTCTGAAGGGCAGTTATTTCTGCCCATTAGCAGGTGAGGTTTGTGCTGCTGTCTTCTACGTGCATTGCATTCCCACTCCTCCAGTTTTCCTTTTATCTTTCCTCAGAGAGCCTTTTCATAAGCTGCTGGCCCAAGGCCTCATCAAGGGGCAGACGTTCCGCCTACCCTCTGGACAGTACCTGCAGAGAGAGGAGGTAGATCTCACGGGTAAGAACGGCCCATCTGGCCCCAATCAGGTATTCACAGAGAACCAGGGCCAGGCACGAGAGCTACTGAGCGAGCAGGCATCTGCCAGTGGGCCCTGGCTGGGTGGAGAATCCGGGAGATGGACCCATTGGCCTTGGTCTCCAAGCCCGAAAGGCTGGTCCTGGAGCTGTTGTCCACTCCTCTGCCCTAGCCCCAGCCAGCCCGGTGTCACTGGGCTGTGTTTTCATCTGCATGTAACATAGATAGCTCAGACATCTCCTGTGTCCCAGCCCATCTCAAGCACAGAGCCTCCAGATATAAGGGACAGTCTTCTAAGACTGGGATTCTCCTAGTGTTTCTTCTCAGCTAGAATAATGGCACATTTCAGAACGTCAGGGCTACCACTCTGCTTGCTCCTGCAGCCCCCCGTGCGTCCCCCTCTAGCATTTCCCAGGGGATACCTCCTCTGCCCTGGTCTTCCCTCTTCTCCCAGCACTCCTGAGCCTTTCCCCTCCCCTCTGCACTTTCACCCTTCCACAAAGATGTTTCCTCCTGCCAGATCTTTAGGTGGTGTGATGAGGGTGTGTCACGTGCACCCAGCACACGATGAAATGGGTGACATGTTAGAAAATGGAGGCGGGATGACATACATGTGTGAGAAAATCCCAGCACTCTGGCCTACCTTTAGAAAAACCAGTACATGATAGGTAAGCTTGGGTACACACAGCCCCTTCTATCGTAGGCAGCCTTTCAAGCTAAACACTAGACAGAGTTTAGGTGGAAGCAGTGAATAGAATTACCTAATCCAACAATAATATATTAGTGTTTAGAATGGTCCATGGGAGAAAAAGAAGCTGGAGAACCAGAACTGGCAGCGTCTCTGCAAGCACAAACCAGAGAGATGAGGCACTAAATTCAGGGACATGTAAATTTCAGTAGTTAGTGAAGTATTCTCTGTGTTATGGGGAATGCTGCCCCTGTATAGCTGTACAGTTTGTGCATTGCACAAAGGTCCCCAGCCAAGGGAAAGAGCAGTGCCTGAAATCTAGCCACTTGCCAACCCATTCGTTTCAAGGCCATGTATCTGCCAAAGCAGATACTTTCTAACTTCTCCACTTCTCTGACCAGAAAGGTACATTTTTAACATAAGTTGCAGAACAGTGCTATTAAAGCTAGACACAGCCCAGGGCAGGGTAGAGGTGACAGCTGTTCTCAGAACCTCTCCACATCCTAGATAGAACATTTTCCAGGACTTCAATCTTCGTTTGCTCTGATATCATGGAGCCAGGCAGTGTTGTGAACATCTTTCCCTTCCCACACAGACTTGCCTGCGGGGATAGAATAATTTGACCAGCAAGGGCATTTTCTGTCTACTTAATGGATATACCTCTCCTGAGGTATAGAGCTGGCCTTACGGTATGTAAATCTGTCCCTCATTTGACTGGAAGGCAGAAAAATCCACCCAAGGGGGTAATAACACAAAGATTGTAGGGGCATCACCCAAACTTGGTTGTGGGAAATACAGCTGGGCCCCACCACACACAGAAAGTCACCATCCACTCCTTTCTCCTCTTTCTCAAGCCTCCAGTTCCTCTTCCCGCTTCTCTCTGTTCTTCTTCCCTGTTCTCCTTCCTCTGGATTCTGTGTTCCCCCCATCACTGTGAATCTTGGCCCATCTCCTTATGGACCCAATGGTTCTAGTGCCCAACAGTATGGAAATAAGAGTTTCAGTGTCTCTTAGTTCCAATGCCTGAGAAAGAGGCTTAGCTTTGTCAGGGGTCCTTACTGGTCCCATCTACTAGTGCTTGGCAACAAAGCCACCTGGTCCAAATGTGGCCGTTTAAGGCCTCTTTCATCAGTACCATCTAGACTAGTGATTTTCAACCAATGTGCCACAGCACACTGGTGTGCTGGGAGAGGATCTTAGCTGTTCTACAGAAATTTTTTAAGATAATTAATTAAAATTTTTTTGAAAGAAGTTCAAAGCCTAGTAAGTATATATTTTTTTATACTCTCCATTTTGACCGTCATAATTTAAGTGTGCCGCAGAAGTTTAACTGCAGCACAGTTAAGTGTGTGCCATGTGATAAAAACGGTTGAAAACACTGCTGTAGACAGTGGTGTGGGGGTAGAAGAGGAGACACTTCCAAAGAGCAGCGTGAGCGTGGCCACCACCACACAGCGTCCACCACACTTAGCCCGAGCCCAGAGAGTTAGCTCCACGTGCCCTGATAATACACGGGCATGGAGGGAAGATCAAGCCTCAAAGTAAAGGGACCTCTCAGGCTGCTTTGCTGAGGCTCAAACAGCAACATGTGCAAGTTTTCTTATTCTTTTCTGCCTCCCTTTTTTGTATATAAATAATTTACTTATAAAGGGGGAAACTGTTTAGTAGAAAAAGCTGGTGCTAGCCATTATAACTATACTATTTATTTATGAAAGAAGGCTTGTGGGGGCAAGGTATAGGCTTCATTCATTTAAAAATAAAAACATTTTTACAATACAGAGAAAGAGACAGAGGCACATTAAGTGAAGTAGTGTTAGTCTTCAGATGGACACTTCACGCGCACCTAGTATTTGTTTTCTTACCTACTATATGGAACCGATTCAGAATCACACACCACACCTGCGTCTTATTTCAGGTGCTGTTCCTGTTCATGCAAAAACGAAAGAGACGTTAGAGGTGACGTGGGAGAAGATGAGTAAGTCCAAACACAACGGCGTGGACCCCGAGGAAGTCGTAGAGCAGTATGGGATCGACACAATTCGGCTCTACATCCTTTTTGCCGCCCCTCCTGAGAAGGATATCTTGTGGGATGTGAAGAGTAGGTCACCTTCCTCTTCCTGGCCTGCTTCCTTTGTTATCTGCCCTGGACTCCAAAGGAATCTGGAGAAGGAAATGTGCTTCCTGAAGGCAGTAGTACAGAATTCTAGGAATAGTTCCATGAAGCAAAGTAGCGGTTTGTCCAACATCCTTTACTGTTCTTAGACCAATGTCCTCGAATGGAAGGGAGCCTCAGAATTGTCTGGGGAACTCACTGCAGATTCCCAGTCCTCATCCCGACCTTCTGATACAGTGTCCAGTACGGGTTCAGGAGTCTGCCTTTGAACAACCTCAGTGGTAATTCTGGCACATTCTGCAGGGACCACACTTTAAAACCTATTTTCTTAGAGACAGACTAGCTTCTTTGCTGTCCCATGTCTGCCATGGTCCAATAGGCCAGTGCCCTCTTTATCTACTTGAAAGGTTTTTTTCTGGGCAGCGCCTGTGGCTCAGTGGGTAAGGTACCAGCCCCATATACAGAGGGTGGCGGGTTCAAACCCAGCCCCAGCCAAACTGCAACAAAAAAATAGCTGGGCATTGTGGCAGACACCTGTAGTCCCAGCTACTGAGGAGGCTGAGGCAAGAAAATTGCCTAAGCCCCGGAGTTGGATGTTGCTGTGAGCTATGATGCCACGGCACTCTACCAAGGGTGATAAAGTGAGACTCTGTCTCTTAAAAAAAAGGAAAAAAGGAAAAAAAAAAAAAAGTTTTTTTCCAATGCAGAAAACCTTGGTAGGGCCTGTGCCTGGGGTTACCTGCGACCTTTCAGCCAATGCCCAGCAGCCTCCATGTCCACTTGCAGAGAGATTTGTCTCGCCAGAATTGTTTGGAGCTAAGATGATATGAAGTAAAATAATCCTGACTTTCTGGCTATTTTGCAATAAGCTGCCCAATAGTCATTTGTTTTTCCTTCATAACATCTGTCTCAAGTGTTGTTATGGAAGAGGAAATTATATGCCTGGAATCTTGAGACATGTGTGACCTATGCATATTATTTGAGATATCGCTGTTTATTTTGATGTCCCATGGCTACTGGGAAGTGTGGTCTGGAGCAGTGGTCACGGGTGCTAATTAGTTCTGAAGCAATTCGTTCTAGGAGGGCTGGTAAAGCACAGACATATAGGCTTGGGTTCTGGCTCCCATCCCTGACCAGACTCCAGGAATCTTTGTCTATCAAATCTCCCAGAAGGTTCTGCTGTGCATCCAAGCTTGACATCACCTAGCCATTCAACTTCATGAGAAGATCAGGTTAACAACAGCTAGACTAGAGAACTGTGTTTGCAATATGTAATACACATATACCTGGCAAGGACAGCACTGGGTTAAAGTACTTGACGTCATGTCCTAACGCATGAACCATGACGATTAGTGGGCAGCGCTTTCTCTAAACATCTGGGGCACTGAGATGTGATGGGCTCAGTCCTGGTCTGACCTTTCAGGCACTAGAAGCCGGGGAGGACCCTCTAAGCTGCCCTCAGAGAAATCCATCAGGGCACGGTAAAGTCACTCATCAATTCACAGGTGTTTTTCTCAGCCTCGTAACCAAACCAATTATTCTCACGTTGTGGTCTTTCTCTTTCTCATGTACTGATGCTAAACTCAGCCGATGCCCTCCCCGGGGTGCTGAGATGGCAGCAACGCCTGTGGTCCTTGGTAACCCGGTTTATTGAGGCCAGGGGTTCTGGGAAGGTTCCCCAGCCTCAGCAGCTGAGTAACAAGGAAAAAGCCGAGGCCAGGAAGCTGTGGGAGTACAAGAATGCGGTCATCTCTCAGGTTAGAAACCCTCCAGCGGACATTGGTTGATTCTGTAACCGAGCACCCTTTGGGGGCCTTTGCCTTGTGGCTCCTGCTTTGGGGTGGGCCCCTGTGGGTCTTCTTCCTTCCCTTGTTGTGGTGGCCCTGCTTGCTTTGATTAATTGATCCTGTGTTACCAAGGTGGGGCAACAGCACAAACATTCCACAGGAAAAAGGTGCCCTCAGGAAATGACTGTCTAATGTCATCCCAAATTTGTCCGTCCTGGGTCTCTGGAAGCTGCCCACTTCTCTTGTTTCCATGCATAAGGCATCTAGGTAGAGAACCAAATTCAAGAGCACCCTGATGACACACTGCATGAGTTACATTACCAGAAACACCGTGTTAGAGTAGACGGAGCATGAAGAGACTTGTTTTCTTTAGCTTCCTCATTTTGCAGATGAGGACAGAGATGAGTCCCACAGAGGTTAATGTCTTGCCTAAAGACATACAGCTAGTGAGGAACTAAGCAGAGATTGAGATCCAGGTTCCCTGATGCTCAGACTTCCCTACCCAGTTGCCCTTGCACAATATCCATATAAGTTATTGTGGGTTAGTTTTTGCAAACCTTAAGTGGTTTTTTGTTTGTTTGCTTATTTGTTTTTCTTTGGGGGGTGGGGAACAGAGTCTCACACTGTCTCCCAGACTGGAGTGCAATGACCCAATAATATTTGACTTCCTGGACTCAGGTACTCCTCCTGTCTCAGCCTCCCCAGTAGCTAAGACCTGCCCTCAAGCAATCCTCCTGCCTTGGTCTCCCAAAGTTCTGGGTTTACAGCATGAGCTACTGTGCCCCGCCTGAAGTCATTTTGTAATGGATAGCTGATACACCAAATTCTTCTAAGGCTGATTTTCTTTTTAAGAAACTTTTAAAGTGAGCCAGGGTCACTTATCTGATCAAACTGATGGCACTGATGACTTGGCAAGTTTTTTCCTCTCTGGTTTCTATAATCAGCACTGAGTCCAGCCTGGTCTCATTTGGTGACACTTCTTCATCTTTATTTCCGTCCTCTGTACCCTCTCTGTGTGGAGGAACAGAGCTCACTAGGTTGAATTTAGGGATCTGAGTGGTGTCTGAGCGATTGTTTGCATACCACATATTTTCTCCCTGGATCTGGCAAATTCTTCTATTCTGTCAGATAACAGAATTGGATTATTTCCGCAAGTTGTAAACTTTTGACATCTTGAAGATGTGTTAGTTATTTTTCTATATTCCTACCCAAGGTCAAGACTAAAAAGTACACAGACTGAAAAAGGTAACAAATTGCATAGTGTTCTTATGTCAACTCTGTGTTTCAAAATGTAAAACTAACTGTATGGCATATCCTAAATAACCATCCTTGTGAGTTAAGGTCACATGTCACAAGACCAAGAAGAAATGACGTCTTTACTCCTCTCCTGGTTACTGTTATTTTGATGTTTATTCATCAGTGGGTCCTGCTTCCTATTCAGTGTAAAGCACCTGCTACAGGAACCAGCACTGACCCAGATAGGGTGAAAGAAGAACAGTCCTGAATAGTGGAAACAGCATTGACTGAATTTAAAAGTGTTTGTGCTGATGAAACATAGTGATTTTTTTTTTTTTATTTGAGACAGTTTCACTTTGTCACCCTCGGTAGAATGCTATGGTGTCACAGCTCATAGCAACCTCAAACTCCTAGGCTTAAGCAATTCTCTTGTCTCAGCCTCCCAAGTAGCTAGGACTACAGGCGCCTACCACAAAGCCCAGCTATGTTTTTTAGAGACAAGGTCTCTCTTTGGCTCAGGCTGGTCCAATCCACCCACCTCGGCCTCCTATGTGCTGGGATTACAGGTGTGAGCCACTGCACCCAGCTGAGACATAGTGATTATTTGAGATAATGGATATATTTATAAATATCTTTCATTGCATTCATTCAATTTTCTTTTTTTTTGTTTTGATAATTCAATTTTGGGTTCTTTTTGTGTGTGTGTGAAAAGCTTAAAAGAATTTTGAAGAAAGTAAATAATTCGGCTTTTCCCAATAGGTGACCGCCCACTTCACAGAGGACTTCTCCCTGAATTCTGTAATTTCGCAGCTGATGGGACTCAGCAGTGCCCTCTTGGTAAGTGGCTTGTCTGTCCTCCCTGGCTGGTGGCAGAGGAGGGAGAGAGACGTGTTGGGAGGGCCCTGCAGTTGCCCGAGGCTGGGGACAGAGAGCACCACGGTGTCACTGTGGTATGGATTATTTATCTCAAAGAAGCATTTTTTCCAACCTTATTATATTGCTAGAAAGTTCTTAAAGATTCTCTGGCCAAAACCCCTTTCTCCCCCAGTATTTTCTTGTGAGTCTCTACTTTTAAATTTAATAAACGTATCATAAAATGAAACCAAAATCATTTTCATGCCAGAGTCGTGTGAACATATACTGAATACCACAGCCTCGTAGGCTGGTTTTTGTCACGACTTCCTCGGGGCACATGAGAACGGCCAGCCTCCACGATGTTCTTTTGGCAGTGTTCTCCCTCCGGCCACCTCAGGACGCCTGTCTGCCTTCCTGACCATTCTCTGACTACACGCCCCAGCTCACATCAGCTGCGCTGACCACCCTCCTCCCCAGTTGGCTGGAAGCTCCTCGAGGGCGGAGGCTGTGCCCTCTGGTCGTCCCATCCTCAAAGGCTGCCCTGTATTCGGGACTTGTCACTTGAATGGGTGTGACAGGGTTAACTGATTAGCCATGCCTCAGGAAGAAACTCAGTATTTGCTGGGACTGCCAAAGGTGTTTAAGACATCAGGGATCCCTGAGATTCCTGAGGGGGGATCTCTGCCCTGGGGATTCCACTATCTTCTAAAATTTGTGAGTGGGTCTCATGGTTTCTCTCTGGACCTGCAGCACACAAACCTAGCAAAGTAGGTAAGAGTTTGACTGCCACATGCCAGGGAGCAAATTACCTTCTCTTGCTGATACCCCCTCTCTGTGTCTGTCCAATGAGGTAAGAATATCACCCTCAGCAGTGGTTGTGAGAACGAAATGGGTTGACATCATACTGAGGGCAAGGGAAATACTCAGAATAATAATAATAATAATAATGTGTTTGTTGTTGCTGCAAAATAGCAGTAGCTTATTTTCATGCTATGATTAAATGGGGCAAGTTCTTTGTCCCAAGCAAAAGTGGGTGATAAAGAGAGTTCCTTCCTACTTGTTTGGTTTCTAGATTTTAGCTGTGTTAATGACTTTTCTTACCCATGCTTATTTCGTACTTTATTCTTTTCTCTTTGTTAGCAAGCCTCTCAGAGAGTCGTTCTCCACAGCCCCGAGTTTGAGGATGCTCTGTGTGCCCTGCTGGTGATGGCTGCTCCTATGGCCCCTCACATAACCTCAGAGCTCTGGGCAGGTGCGTGGCAGAGTCTTTGTTTGACTAGTTACTACTAACCAGGATGCACCCAAGCCTCGTTTTGAATGATATTTGGCACTCAGATGTCCTTAGCCATGAACTCCGGCGCTGGGCATCTATACTCAAGGGTCTTTCTGTCTTATACTCTGAACGGTAATATGTCATCCACATAATCACACACACACACCCCCCCCCAAGAGAAGAGACACTTCACTGCTTCAACAAATGTGAATATTGATGTCATTGCCATTGATTCCTTCTCATGACCCCAGCCTTCTAGTGTCCCATCACATGACCGTACGTGGGGTAAGAAGATGGAAACTCATGTTCTGTACCACTTTACAGATGGGGAAAGGGCACCTGAAGTTAAATTGCCGATCTAATGCTCACTTATCAGTACTCTCCATCAAACAGTTATTCCTGAGCTAGGCACTGAAGAAGGTCCAACTACCCACCTGAGGTTTAGCCTCTAGAATTCACTCCACGTGAGGACTGTTGGCCTAGAAACAGAGACTTCACACAATCATCAAATTGAGATGAGGCCAACCATTCAGGGAGAGGGCAAGTGATGTGTAATTGCACTAGTAAAGGGTATGTGAGGAAGTCTTCAGAAATTGCTAGAAATAGTTCATCTGAATGCATTTGATTTCACAAATTCATTTACATAAAAATCTCTTCTTTAAAAAATCTTTCCTGATTGAATTTACTGATGTGCCACAGAGAAGAAACACATTGACTAGTGAGGAGATCGAAGTCACAGTGTACTAAGCGAGTGATAAGAATTTGAGGCTTATTTGAAATTCCTACCACCCAAGTAATTTTGTGACTGTGGGAAGTAGGTAGAAGTTGTGGTAGGATTTATAGTTGACTCTGTGCATCTCAAAGTGTTGTTTATTTCCCTCCACTTTAAAGACAGTGCTCTTTGTTGATTTAAGGGAGGCCCTAGGTGTTAGGTGCTAATGTTTCCCTCTGAATAGTCTCTTACTGCCTCTGGGGCAGGAGGGTAAGTTCTTTTGTCTTAGCTGAGACTTATTTGTCCAATGTCCCCTTTTTTGTAGTATTGGTAATTGTCTCTCTGAAAAGGAAAGTGTTTTCATCCCTTGAGTAGTAGTGGACCTGTTTAATTTGCTTTCATTATAAACACATAAGCTTAGTTTGGATTTCATCTTTTTCATATATAAAGCCACTTTAAACTGTTCAATCAAATGCTGGAAGTTCATGTGAGGGGATGATTTGCCAGCCGGTTTTTTGTTTATTTACCCATGTCCATAATTTCTGACTTTAAATGTCAACCAAAAAAAGTGGAAAGAGCCTTGGAAACGTCCACATCCTGAGCTGATCCTGCAGACTGTAAGATGTGTGTAGGTCCGTCTCTGACACTTCCTATGGATGCATTCTTTGCTGTTTGCAAGATTGAATTAAGGTCCGGTTTACTTCAGCAGGAAGAAGATGTGGTTGGTATAGTTCCCAAAAGATCCAGCCCTACTTGATATGCTTTAGAGTATCCTGATGGAGTGCAAATTTACTTTAAGATAGGATCTCACTCTGTTGCCTGGGCTAGAGTGCAGTGGTGTCACTGCAACCTCAAACTCTCGGGCTCAAGTAACTCTCCTGCCGCAGCCTCCCAAGTAGTTGGGACAATAGCCACCTCCCACAATGCCTGACTAATTTTTCTATTTTAAGTAGATATGGGTCTCACTCTTACTCAAGCTGGTCTCAAACTTCTGGCCTCAAGCAATCCTGCATTGGCCTCCCAAAAAAAAGTGCCAGGATTACAGGTGTGAGCCACTATATCCAGCCTTATTTTATTATGTGTTAAGTCATTTTCTGAGTCTTTTCCAATTACCCCTTTCTAGCCAAGCTTTTGTATCTCCTGGTCCCTCCAACAGGTGGCTTAGCAGGTGGTGGTGAGAGAGGCCTGGGTTGGATGTGCCCAAGACAAGCCTGAACTCTGTAATGAATCTCACTCTCTCCATTCTGAGATTTGGGAAGTGCTTAACAGTAGCCTGGGATCTAAACTCAACCAGGGCTTAAATCCTACATGCCAGTCAGTGTCAGGGTGCCTCTTTGTATGTAAGTGTTGCAATTTTAAGTGACAGTGAGGTAGTGCAACTAATTTAGAAGTAGAAAAGAGAGAGGAAAGGGGAAGAGGAGGAGAGGGAGTGAGTATAAGGACTTCATGAGGTTGAATGAGGTTCTAAGGGTGAAGATAGCGGAGGTGAAGATGGGAAGGACTGGGTTGGGTTTTCAGTGGATCTGTGAGGGAGGCAGTTCTTAAGTTTCTCACATTTTAACCCCTTAAAGGAGGCAATTTTTGAGTTTACATTGTGTTTAGAAGCCTCGTAATACTAATTAAAGAAAGTTTGCCGTTGGACACCTTTATCCCTTTTGTTCTAAGAAGACTCAAGTAAATAGTTTTGTTGCATATATCAGAAATTCCTCAAAGTGATCATTGTAATTCCAAATTGTCTTTGGTGAAATTTGTGATACTTAAAAAGATATGCCCAGGAGTTAGCATTACATGAGAAAAAGTAAAGAAAGCCTGTGCTTGGCCTGGAAGATAAGACCTCATGAGAATGCAATGCATATACAAAGAGGTTGACACTTGTGGAACCGCACATCTTAGTGCATAGATCAGAGCCACTCAAAGCCTCTTGATTGTGGGCAGACAAAACTGAAATAAAAGCATTTCTCAGGAACACAAGAACAAGACCAAGGAAGAAGTCATTATGAGATTTTGAAATGGTGACTTGGTGCCGTCCAAAGGATATCGGTCTGAGAGGAAACCTACTAAATACCTCACCCCCAAGGCCAGCTCAAGGACAGATTTATGGGACCTATTTCCATCCTCTCCAAACAGACAAACACCATTCAAGATAACTAACACATAAGCAGATAGACAGATAGGACATTACGCCAGCAGGTGTTTGGTGCTAGAAAACAATTCCCTAAAGAATGATACAGGGCTGCACCTGTGGCTCAAGGAGTAGGGTGCCGGCCCCATATACTGGAGGTGGTGGGTTCAAGCCTGGTCCCGGCCAAAAACTGCAACAACAACAACAACAAAAAAAAGAATGACACAACTCTGATGCGAAAACCAAAGGCCCAGAGTGAGACCTATTTCTAAGAAAACAGAATAAATGTAATGCTGAAAGGCTTCAATGAAATCCTGCAGCTTAATTAAGTGTGAATTTAGTTCCCTGCCCAGGGTGGGTGGCATCTCACGCAGGTAGAAACACAGGGGTCTGCATTGTTTCTGAGTCAAGGGTTCCAGTCCAAGGGAGTGGGGATCTCAGCTAAAATTCCATAAACCTGCAATTTGTCCCACATTATCTGTCTACCTCTTTCATTTGATTTCTCTCAGGAAAGACTGATGTGAGTGGGATTTTCCAAAACTCCCCCATGTGCCAGTCTCTGGAATATAGGGATCAGAGAGTCTACTTTCTCCAGGCCCCGTTCTCTCCCCAGAGAACTTAGGGTACAATAAACACTGTGGTGTTGCCTCTGCCATTCTGGCCTTCATTTCTGACAGGATCTCAGCAGGACATAGCCTAAAGCAATGTGATAGAAACTAGCCCATTTCAAAGTTTGCTCCATGATTTTTTCCTACACAACACAGTGTTGGGGCTTTTGTGAACTGTTTACTTTTTCATTTTTTAGTCTTTGGTCTTTTTTGTGTGGGCGTTTGTTTGTTGTTTTTGTTTGTTTGAGACAGGGTCTCACTCTTTCTCCCAGGCTAGAGTGCAGCGGCATCATCATAGCTCACTGCAGCTTCCAACTCCTGGGCTCACACAGTCCTCCTGCCTCGGCCTCTTGAGTAGCTGGGACTATAGGCAACATTAACTTTTGTGTTTTGTATAAATGGAGTCTTGCTATGTTGCTCAAGCTGGCCTCAAACTCCTGACCTCCCACATTGGAGGCAATCCTCCCACATTGGTCTCCAAAAGTGCTAGGATTATAGGCATAAGCCAGTGAACCTGGGGCCTGTGATTTGTTTTAGAATAAGAGTGAGTCTAGATTGAATCTTATTTTATTTAATCATTCAGTAAATATTGATTGAGCATGTGTCAGGCACTGTTCTAGACTTCTGTAGGAAAGCTGGGAAGGGCAGCTGGAAGAGTAGACATTGTAGTCTGTATGAGCTCTTCCTTGAAGCTTTACCAATCCATAGCAAGTGGTTTTTTTTTTAATCCAGAAAAGCAATGGGAAACCAATGTCACTTGTTCGCCCATACACAATGTGTGGCTGGGGTGTAATGCAGTCAAATAGGAAGCCTCATGCGTCAGGGGTGTCGCGCTGTTTGATAACTCACAGGTGTTCAGATGCCCGTAGGTAAGAATGGGGCCATGCAGCCTTCCTGAGTCTCCTAGCAGCTGATAAGGGGTAATGTAACAAGGTATCCAATATCCTTTTGTGAGCACTATTTTGTGAGGGGAGCCTCATTATTACAGTACACTGTCAGTCATTCTCATCCCATGGCTCTGGGACAGTTGGTATACCAATTTATTCTAGAAAATTTAGTTCTTATATGAATGAAACCTTTGGGTTTCATTCCTGCATCTTAGAAAGATAACCTCAGCATGACTACACAGAGGGTAAATCGAGGATGATAGGTTCAAAAATTATAATTCCCAGAGTTTCTCGGAAGAAGCCAGTTTTCATAGGGGAGATCTCTCTGAAGAGAAGCAGAATTAGTATCTGTCCTCTAGGGGACACTTGTTGGCGCAGTGACCATTATTGCCCTAGATGAAAAAGGAAACATTTTAGAGAAGCCCAAAGCACTTGGCACCCAACAGTCCCCTATCTGTCACCCACAGAGTAAATGGAGGCCTTTGGTTAAAAAATTTTTAAAAAGAGGGTGGCACCTGTGGCTCAGTCGGTAAGGTGATGGCCCTCCATATACCGAGGGTGGCGGGTTCAAGCCCGGCCCTGGCCGAACTGCAACAAAAAAGTAGCCGGTTGTAGTCCCAGCTACTCAGGAGGCTGAGGCAAGAGAATCGCTTAACCCCAGGAGTTGGAGGTTGCTGTGAGCTGTGTGATCCCACAGCACTCTACCAAGGGCCATAAAGTGAGACTCTGTCTTTACAAAAAAAAAAAAAAAATTTTTTTTTTAAAGAGCCAGTGTCTTGGCAGTTTGCAAACTTTAAAAGGATGAGAAAAAAATTGTTTTTCTTCCTAAAGCATTAGAGCTGAGAAACTAAAGACACCACATCTGAATTTGCAAAGTTATCTGTTCTTTACCATAATTAATAGACACACACATAACTGACCGGACCGACCCATTCATCCCACTAGCATCTGAGGCAACCCCAAGCAGAGCAGCCTGGGTCGGCTGCAGGAACACTCAGAGCTGGGGCTGGGCCTGCCCTCAGGGTCCCAGAGGCACTACATGCCAAGCTTCTGAAGAAAAATGCCAAGAGACAACTGCAGAAAATAAGCCCAGCCGCCAGTATGCCTCTCTAGACTTCTTAAAGCAAAGCACGACCTAAATTTTTAACTGCAAACTATATCTATATGCATTCTGTCAAACATCCAGCTACTACAAAAGGGCGTCTCTTAAGCGCCATCATACACTTGGTCTTCCTAAGAAACCTTGCCACCAGTTTTATATTTAATCTGATAGAAGAATAAGATGGGTGAATGTGAAATAAGAACTTTTGTTTATACAGATGTTGACATCCTGTATGAACACTTTTTACACGTAGTATCCTATAAACTAGTTCCGTATGACTTACAGATCTACCTCATTCTTTATTCACAGCTGTAGGCTGTCCTGCCCAGTGGCCGTTCTGTAAGTTATTAAGCAATCTCCCACTGATGGGCGCATATAACTGATTTGCTATTTTTAGTGCTGCTTTGAGATTAGTCTCTTTAAATGGGGTGATAAGATCTCTGTAACATTTCTGTTTCACTGGGCATTTTTATAGTTCTGCAGCAACCTTTCTTTCTTGGTATTTGCTTCTCACATGTAACTCATCATCTCCGGGTTTTCCATCAGCTCCTTAATATTGAGCACCATGGCAAGATGAGCCTTTACCCCTCTTAGGCATTCTGAGGGAACTCTTTATCTTCCAGTATTAGTCCACAGTCCATGTTCTTCATAAAATAACTTGAAATCACTTTCTTTTTAGCTTTTTATAAAAAGTAGCCATGAGCCAGGCAAGGTGGTTCACACTTGTAATCCCAGCACTCTGGGAGGCTGAGGCAGGTGGACTGCTTGAGCAGGAGCAAGACCCTGTCTCTACTAAAAATAGAAAAATTAGCCAGGCATCATGGCAGGCACCTGTAGTCCCAGCTACGGGGCAGGCTGAGGCAGGAGGATTGCCTAAACCCAGGAGTTGGAGGTTGCCATGATCTACGCTGACACCACAGCACTCTAGCCTGGGCAGCAGAGTAAGACTCTGTCCCAAAAAAAACAAGGCTGCAAAATACAGGTATAGTGATTTGCTCTATACATATATACTATATTTATTAATTTCAAAAAAATTATAAATGCAAATATTATGTAGAAATGTGTGTGATAATTACAAGATATCTGTTGATGTTCTGATGGCATTTTATACATGAATGTTTGTCCTTATAAATGTTGTCATTAAAATGTCAAAATAATGTCAATGAGACTGTTTCTCCAGGCTTAAGCCAAAATGAAGTGGCCTCACTGCCTGTTCACTTCTTCATGTCAAGGCTGATGAGGCACAGTGAGGGTCACATGCTAGAGTCCCCAAGTCCTCCCTCTGGTGTATGAGGGCAGTTGTGGGAAATAGGGTTGGAGACGAGCCTAAAGATGGCCAGCAAGAGAAGGACTGCCACCCACAGAAGACGGAACCACCTCAGCACTCTGGGTACCACCTGGCATGACAGGCTCAGCAGCTCTTGGTAGGAAAGGAGGCTTGTTTCAGTCATTCAGCAGGAAAGTCAGCGACAACAGCTCTCCCAGAGAAGGGGAAGGAAGGGGGTGGGCCATGGGTCACAGCTGGCCCTGAGTGGTGGCCTTGCATGCCAGGGCCTGGCCACCTCCCAGTCTGTGTTCAGACTCTGTCCTCACGCTTCCCAAAGGCCTCCTCTTGACTTTTCACCTTGGATGTGCCACATAAGGAAACCATTATATTTCCCATGCAAATTTAGGTATTTTTACTTCCCTAAAATGAGCAGGGAGGCAAAAACACTATGTATAAACACTATGTATAAACCCAGGTTCTGAGTTTCTGTTCCTCACTGCTGAACAGGATGGCCCCACTCCCATCTATATGGAAACACTGGCAGGTCCCGGCTGCTATAAATAAGCATCCTGATTGCTCCAGGAAGGCTGGGCTTCCTCATTTTTTTAAAGTGGAATCTGTAACTGCTTCTGCCCACAACATTTACAGCCAAGGTCCTTTCATCTCCCAGGCATCCTGTACAACTGCCATACAGAGGTTTTGGAAATCTTCCCATGGCAGCTGGGTCACAGGACAAACCACACTGGGCCAATTCACTAAAATTAAAAGAAGATTATCTCCCTCTGTGAGCTCCATGTCATATTCAGATATGAGTCTTAATAGGATTCCTTCTGAAGAACAAGCAGTAATCTCCTTTCTGCTTCTGCCAAAAGGCATATCTGTGAGACGTGGAATGGAGGCATTGAAAGCACAGAAACCGTGAGCCATAGGAGCCAGCAGAGCACCAAGAACCCATCATTTTACCACTTAATCCTCAGCCTCTGACGAGTCTTCACTAGCTTCAAGTTGACTGGCAACATAACAAGAGTGCCAGATAGTAAACCACACCAAGCTAGCACAAATAAATCTGTGACACTGACACAAGAATCCCAACAACGCTCAGCACAGTAGAATGGACCAATGGACCAGTGCTACTCAGAGTTGTTCCCAGCACTGTCACCTCCTATCTACAACTTGTGCTAGGACATAGATCAGCTGTGTCACTAAGCACACAGTTGAATTAGGCTGACTTTTTTTTTTTTTTTTTTGTAGAGACAGAGTCTCACTTTACCGCCCTCAGTAGAGTGCCGTGACGTCACAGGACTGACAGCAACCTCCAGCTCTTGGGCTTACGCGATTCTCCTACCTCAGCCTCCTGAGTAGCTGGGACTACAGGCGCCTGCCACAACACCCGGCTATTTATTTGTTGCAGTTTGGCCAGGGCTGGATTTGAACCCACCACCCCGAGTATATGGGGCCAGCGCCCTACTCACTGAGCCACAGGCGCTGCCTTTCTCAACGAATGAAGAAGTGCATTGATTGGCATTCTGACCTCAATTCTTTACCTGCTTGCATACAAGCACTTTGAGTATGAGTATCTCTGAAGTGAATCCTTTCAAAACAGTCCCTAGTGTGATATATTTTGAAGGAAAAATCACAGATCAATGGGGAAGAAAAAATGTATTCAAAATAGCCGGGCATTGTGGCAGGCACCTGTAGTCCCAGCTCCTTGGGAGGCAGAGGCAAGAAAATCACTTAAGCCCAAGAGTTTGAGGTTGCCGTGAGCTGTGATGCCACACACTCTACCCAGCGTGACACAGTGAGTCTGTTTTAAAAAAAAGGAAAAAAAAGATGTATTCAACAAATTAGGTTTGGAAAGTTGACCCCATATTTTTAAAATAATTATTTTCACATTATGCATAAAAATTACTGACAGATTTGAAAGTTAAATAGGGGCTGGGCATGGTGGCTCACACCTGTAGTCCCAGTGCTGTGGAAGGCCGAGGCCGGTGGATTGCCTGAGCTCGGAGGTTCGAGACCAGTATGAGCAGGAATGAGCTAGAGTGAAAACCCGTCTTTACTAACATCAAAAACAGCTGGATGTTGTGGCGGGCATCTGTAATCCCAGCTACTGAGGAGGCAAAAGGGAAAGAGAATTGCCAAAGGAAAAACAAGGGGAAAAAAAAAAAGGCAAACAAAAAAAAACTTCAAACGAAGAAGAATGAACAAGCAAACTGAAATTTAAAATAAAAAATAAAAAAGTTAAATGGGTAAAAAACTAAGTCCTGAAAAAAACAAGGAGAAAAATCTTGAACTGATCTCACAGTATGGAAAAACTTCATTTTTAAATATCTTTTCAAATTACCAAAATGATAATGGTTTCTTTGAGAAAATCCATAAAATAGTTTTGTTTTTTTTTATTGTTAAATCATAGCTATGTATGTACATTAGTGCAATCAAGGGGTACAATGTGCTGGTTTCACATACAATCTGAAATATTCTCATCAAACTGTTCAACGTAGCCTTCATGGCATTTTCTTATTGTATGTAGACATTTGTATTCTGCATTTAGTAGGTTTCGCCTGTACTCATTCTAAGATGCACCATAGGTGTGGGCTCCACCCAAACCTCCCCCCTCCCTTTAGTTTCATTTTTAAAGAAACTTGCCTCTCAAAAGATGATCACTGTTACTACTCAGATTTATTTCCTCCTAACTTTTTGTTCATAATTTTTCTTTCTTTCTTTTTTTTTTTTTTAGACAGAGTCTCATTTTGTCGCCCTCATTAAAGTGCTGTGACATCACAGCTCACAGCAACCTCCAACTCCTGGGCTTAGATGATTCTCTTGCCTCAGCCTCCCAAGTAGCTGGGACTACAGGTACCCAACGCAATGCCCGGCTATTTTTTGTTACAGTTTGGCCAGGGCCGGGTTCGAACCTGCCATCCTTGGTATATGGGGCCGGCACCTTACTGAGTCACAGGCACTGCCCCTATGTATTTATTTATTTATTTATTTATTTTTAATGTTTTTTGAGACAGAGTCTTGCCTGGGTAGAGCACACTGGCATCATTGCACTCATTCAACCTCAAATTCCCATGCTCAATCAATCCTCCTGCCTCAGCCTCTCAAGTACCTGGGACTACAGGTGCACACGACCACACCCAGCTAAGTTTTCTATTTTTAGTAGAGACAGGGTCCACTCTTGCTCAGACTGGAGTATAAATTTTTAATAAAACTAAGGTCATGTATATGCAAGTATACATAATCTTTTACTTTGAAGTTAAATGTTTTAAAATGAGAGAAAAAAAGAATACAAAACTATATTTACAGCATGATCCTAGTGGTAACAATTATCATTCTTATTTTATGGGGTTGGTTTCTATGTACAAATAGTCACTAAATCTATTAAATTACTCTTCTAAAATAAAAATGTTTTAAATGCTATCTGGGTGAACATGATTTTCTTCTTTGGGCCTTCCCAAATTTTCTTCATCTTTGATGCACATTCCCTTTGTGCATCAAAGATTCAGGAAGATAAAAGAAAAAGTTGTCATTCACAGCCCAGTGTTCTTGGGGCTGGTGTTGGTGGAATTCATTTTCTCTGCTCTAGGCTCAACCTCAGACCATACCCTGTGCCCTGGACCTATCCCTCAAATGCATGGTCCTGGTGTCAAGAATGACAAGGGGGCAGGCAGGGTGGTATAGAAGCGCCAGCCCCATCTTCACCACCCCTGGAAAAACCACTCAGAGCTGGGGACTTTGCCCACCAGCACTGCCCCAGTCTGGGCACTCAGGCCACTGTCACCTGCCCACCTATGCCCCAGGGATCTGTTTTCTGCCAAGCATTTTCCCTGTGCCTTTGGGGCGTCTTTGGAGAGGTGCCTCTGGCTCCCTCTGCCTTTGGAGATCAGCAGAGGCTTTCAAGTCAAAGCTCTCCTCAGGGAGCACCCTAGGTGAGGTCCTGGAGCATGAGCCAGCACAGCTACACCAGCACAGGTGGCTCTGCGCAGCCTGGGAGCACCACCTCTGCTTTGGGGCTGTGGCCTGAAGCACTCCAGGAAACAGGATTTGAGAGGGTTTTGTTCCTCACTGCTTCCTCATGTTTGGCTCATTCTGAGCCATGGAAACTCTTTGCAGTTGGTAATTGCAGGGATCCTCTCCTGAGAGGAAGTTCAGCAAGAAGGTTAAGATCCCTCTGCGCAGTGTAAGGAGTGTCTTGCAGTTCACTTCATCCCAGCTCCAGGGGTTACGAGAAGGAGGACTAGGTGAGAGGCCCTCTCAGAACATAAGAATGTGTGGGCAAGAAAGGAAGTGGATGAATGAGTTCTCAGGGCCACACAAAGGTATTCCTTCACCAATAGAGCTGCAGAGAGGTGACCCGGGAAAATTAGCAGCCTATTTTTCCAAATACACACTTTATTTTTTTTTTTTTATTGTTAAATCATAGCGGTGTACATTAGTGCAGTCGCCTGTACCCATTCTAAGATGCACTGTAGATGTGCCCCACCCATTACCCTCCCTCCACCAAAACCTCCCCCCTCCCTTCCCCTTCCTTGGTCCTTTCCCCATAGTCTTGTGGTATAGTTGGGTTATAGCCTTCATGTGAAACCTATAATTTAGCTTCATAGTAGGGCCGAGTACATTGGATACTATTTCTTCCATTCCTGAGATACTTTGCTAAGAAGAATATGTTCCAGCTCCATCCATGTAAACATGAAAGAGGTAAAGTCTCCATCTTTCTTTAAGGCTGCATAGTATTCCATGGTATACATGTACCACAAT
>CAUYPK010066656.1:0-14557 GCA_963574355.1 Loris lydekkerianus | reverse complement strand
CATTTTCGGACTGTTTTGGCCTAAGCAGTATACCTTGAAATAGTAGCTCATGGAAACATAACATCTGTGGGATAATGGATTATCTTGACTCATGCTCCCAAGTGGCTGGGCATACAGGTGCCCATGTTTTTTTTTTTTTTTTTTTTTTTTTTTTTTTGTTGTTGTTGTTGTAGTTGTTGTTGTTTAGCTGGGCTGGGTTTGAACCTGCCAGCCTTGCTGTATGTGGCCAGAGTCCTACCCACTGAGCTATGGCGCTGCCTCCTGTTGTCCTTTCTCTTTCCGAGGTATCCTTGGAAAATGACCTGAATGGAAGTGGGGGTGGGGGGTAGATAACCCAGCAGCCTTGTAGGTCTGCAGGGCAACCTGTTCTTTAGGACAGTCCAGAACAGAAGATGGGTTACCAGTTGGAGCCCAGGGGTAGCTAGCTGGTGGGTAACTTGGAGGTTAATGGTGTCAGTGTTGGAGGACCCATTGTGGTCCCTACTAAGAAGCCCTCTTGTAAGAGGCCCTCTGCTTCCCTGCTGTTCTCCTTGGGTTAGCAGTGCTCTTGGACCTATGGCCAGGCAACCCTGTGTTCTTTTTCTGTGGGCTTCTTTCTTCACCCACAGAGCTCCAGGACTGCTCGGCAGCCTTTTTGAAGCGAGACAATTCAGTGAGATCTAGAAATGATTATTCCTGGGCATGGGAATTCTTATCTGTACCGTCCTGTTTTCTTCTTCAGAATAGTAGCTCTCACCTCTATTTTGTAGAGGTAAAAATTCTGGCCTTAACACTGAATTTTTCAGGGCAAGTTAAGTCCTTTGAGATAAGAGGTTTCATCAATAGCAGAAGAGCCAGTTCTGAAAGCTGAGTTTCTCAGTCCTTGAAAACAGAGATTCTCCAGTGTCCGCTGGTGAGGCTGGGTCCTCATGAGGGTAGAGCACAGTGGGGATTGGTAATGTTTAGTCTTTACCTTCCTGGTGCTAGGTAGAGGGGATCTGTATCCAGAGGACCCTGGAAACACTTCAGTACCACTTCTGGGTGGTACCACTTTTGGGAAAAGTTTCACACAGGCTCGTCTTTTAGGATCTGAGGATGTGTGCAAAATGTAGAGGTCACATACATCCACTGACTTTCCCCAGTCTGAAAGGAGCTCGGAGAGAAGTAAGCAAAAGCCAAACCCAACCCTAGAAGAGAGACCCCACATCCTGCAGGCTGAGGTTGCAGCCCAGTGCTGTGGGGTAGAACCGCCCCTTTCCTAAATCCTTAGCTTCTTTCAGCCTGGACACCCAGCTTATCCTGTGGGGGCCTAAGGTATTGGCGGGTCACCTTCCTTTTTTTTTTTTTTTTTTTTTTTTTGTGACAGATTCTCACTATGTCGCCCTCCGTAGAGTGCTGTGGCATCATCACAGCTCACAGCAACCTCAAACTCTTGGGCTTAAGTGATTCTCTTGCCTCAGTTTCCCAGGTAGGTGGGACTACAGGCGCCCTCCATAATGCCCGGCTATTTTTCATTGTAGTTGTTATTGTTGTTTAACTGGCCTGGGCTATGTTCGAACCTGCCAACCTGGGTGTATGTGGCTGGCGCCCTACCCACTGAGCTACAGGCGCCACTGGCAGGTCACCTTTCTAAGTAGGCCTAATGCTATCTAAACCACATCCTATTCAGACCCAGCTAGACCCATTCTGGCACCCCTGGACCTCTCTGGCCATCAGGAATCTATCTTTTTTGGGGTGGGGAGGGTATAATCTGTGGACAGTCCCTTTTCTGTATAGGTGTTAGCTACATTGTCCCTCACCCTGCTCATAGCTTCAGACTGACACCTGGGCTCTGTCTCAGTTGAGGGCCTGGGTGCTAGTTTGGAAGACATGCCCTACTTATTGCCAGCCCTGATGTCATTAGCTACCTACAGAGGCAAGCCTTTTTCTCCTCCCCCTTTTCTATGGCTTCCATGCTGAGCTAGAATGAAGAGAAGACCCTCCTGAGGCTACCAGAAGCCTTAGGGTTGCATCTATCCTATTTCTTTTTTTGTTTTTTTTTAGAGACAGAGTCTTACTTTATTGCCCTTGGTAGAGTGCCGTAGTGTCACAGCACACAGCAACCTCCAACTCCTGGCTTAGGCAATTCTCTTGCCTCAGTCTCCCAAGTAGCTGGGACTACAGGTGCCCGCCACAATGCCTGGCTATTTTTTTTTTTGTTGTTGTTCCAATTTGGCCGGGGCCAGGTCCAAACCCACCACCCTTGGTATATAGGGGCTGGTGCCCTACCTACTGAGGTATAGGCACCGCCCTGATCCTATTTCTTGGTTCCAAAAGCTCAAGGAAGAGCCATGGAAGTACCACGACAGAGTGTTCTCTTATGCCACCCTGTAGCATTTGCTGAATGAAAATATTGCCTTTGCTTTCCCATTATCCACAGTCAAGCTGCTCCAACTGGTGGATCCTGTCAGATTTTTTAAGACCGGTGCAGTTACAGGGAAAGCATCTGTATGCTGGCTTTCTGGAGAGTGATGGCTTTGTGTGAGTTGCCATCCTCATAGAGCAGCCCTGCCATGATGCATTCTCCCAGGGCACATGGACTCTCTCCACAGTAGCTCCAGGCTCAAGTACCCTAGCCATGGCAGGCCTACACCCCTCCATAGCCAGCCTCGAGAGTGAGTGACATTCTTTTTTTTTTTTTTTTTTTAAATATTTATTTATTTATTTATTTATTGTGGAGAAGGGGCAGGGAAAGAAGGCGGGGGAAGAGGTGAGTGACAGGGTCGGTCCAGTGGCATGGTACCACATTGGCTGTATCTAGGTAGAGGCAGTTTCAGGCCGGGCCTTGCTGAGTAGTTGCTACGCGGAAGTAGCTCGATGGATCTACTTCTAGTCAGGCTCAGGAAGTTGCACTAGGCCTCAGGCACATGGCAGGGCCCAACAATTCCCTCTTTTGTTTTTTGTATGGCGGAGAAACATAGCCCCGTCTTAGGTTGCCTGCTCTTGCAGTTTCAGTCTTACCCGTCATGGGGATTCAAACATCAATGGTTTGGTCCCTGTTCTGAAACGACTTTGTACTTCTCAGTGTTGGAGAAAGGATTTACAAGTATGGAAAGGGAGAAGATAAAGAACTCTGTGGTTTTGGACTGAAATTGTTTCATAGATAGATTGATTAATAGGTAGATATAGATATAAAAATCAATGTTGATATATATGTATATGTGCATGTATAGTTGCATATGTGTGTGAATACATATTTGTGTTTATCACAGATGCAGGTGTGCTTATGGGTGTGTTTCATAGTTTTGTCCCCTGAGAAGACCTAGTTGCACCCTAGTAGCAGTGAGTGCACGTAAGATTCAGATTTTGGTTTCTAAAACCATTCTCCACTCACAGGGATCAAGGCTCCCTGGAGAAATGGCCATTTCCAAGGATACAGCAGAGAAAGCACAAGATGAACCAAGGTTTCTTATTCCTTATTCTTCCTGTGTAAGCACAGGGGTGCTAAAATCCGATGGAGATATAACAAAGACTTCCAAGAGCCAGCTTGAACAGTTGCCCACTGGCCAAACTGGAACAATTTTGAGCATCAAAATAATGACCGTAACATAATATTCATAGAAAAAGTAAATCTATACTTATGTAAATAGATAGATAAATAAGCAGAGAAGGGAGAGAAGGAAAAGCTCTTCCTGACAGGTGACTGCTACCTAATAAATGTGGAGTGAGGAGGTTAGAAAATTGACATTTTGCAACCCTCCCAGCAATCACTGATTTAGCAAGGAGCCATCGATCATGCTACAAAATAGTGGGTGAATGGCTCAGCACCTGTAGCTCAGCAGCTGGGGTGCCAGCCACATACACTGGAGCTGGCAGGTTCAAACCTGGCCCAGTCCTGCCAAACAACAAGTACAACAACAAAAATAGCCAGGCGTTGTGGTGGGCACCTGTAGTTCCAGCTACTTGGGAGGCTGAGGCAAGAGACTTGCTTAAGCCCAAGAGTCTGAGATTGCTGTGAGCTGTGACCCCACAGCACTCTACCAAGGATGACATAGTGAGACTCTGTCTCAAACAAAAAAAAAAAAAAAAAGTGGGTGAAAGCTCAAAGGGGAATAAGACATCTATATCGTTTCAAAGTGAGTCCCCTCAAATTACTTATGAATTAGTAAATAGTAACATTTCAATGCAGGCATCTTAACCAAATGATCACAGTAAAAATCACCAGTGTCAAGGGAAACCAGTGTCACATGCCTCTCCATACGCTCACTGAACAAGACACAACATTGCTTCCGAGTTATTCCTGCCAAAAATGCAGAATCTGCGGGTAATTACAAGGAAACATCAAACTCAAATCGAGGGACATTGTACAAAATAACTGTGTGCTTGAATGACTTTGGTCACTACAGACAGAAAAAGGCTGAGACGCTGTCCCAGATCAAGGGAGACTAAGAATGGCTGGCACTTTTTCACACCATGTGTGACCCTGGAACTGAACCAGGAATGGAAAAGAAGAAAAACAAAGCTACTACTGGGACAATGAGCAAATCTGAAGGTGGATTATGGGTGCGATAGAATAGCATTGTTTCAATCCTACGTTTACCCATTTTGATAAAGGTACTTTGGGAGAAAGTCCTTGTCTTCAGCGATCTCTTTTTAAATGACAATAAAGTTACCTACCTGGCCTTCTTCCGGAGTAACTTCTGAGACTCAGGATAATGCACCAAAATTTCATTCAGGTCCTTCTTGTCCAGAATGAACAGGTTGGTAAACCCGTGGGCCACCACGTTGGCCGTGCGCCGGTTCCCTCCCCCAACAGCCAGCAAGCTGGGCAGAGAAGAAAGGGGTGAGACCTTGCAGAGGTGTGGTTTTGACCATATTCAGGTCTTTATCTCCACCCCCTGTGCAAGATTGGGTCCCACGCAGGGGAAAGCCTGCCCCCCATTCATCAGCAGGCACCAGTGCTAATCCACAGCTTCCTCAGTTCCTCCCACAGGCTACCCCCCTGCCCAGTCCTCTTCCCCAGCCTTGGCCAGGGCCCCTCATCCTACCCCAGCTCCCCTCTGACCTTATCTCTCCAAACACAGATCCAGCTTTTAGGGTCACCAGCACAGCCTTCCCATCGGGGCCTCCCAAAACCTGCACCTGCCCTGCTTGGATGATGTACATTTCACGCCCGATCTCCCCCTGAAACAGAGAAGGGGTGACTTCTGCTCATATCCCAAACCCACCAGAGAAGCAGCAATCACTGGGCCGGGAGGCTGGCGGTCCAGCAAGGAGGAACCTGGGCTGGGCTCTGGCCCTCCTGCCACAATGTGGTGTGTGGTATAGGGCCATTCCCTTTCCTCCCGAGCCTGTCTCCTCACCTCTGCACTGGGAGGAGTGAACACCCTTTGTCCTGCCAAACTCACAGGGTCATGGTGGGGATTTAGGTGGCATGGAATGGAAAGTGCTAGCTCACCTGGGAGGTGCAAGTGTATTCTGCAAATTTCCAGCTAGACCAGTGATTTTCAACTGGTGTGCTGTAAGAGGATCTTAGATGTGCCATGAAATTTCTAAAGACCATTAATTACATTATTTTCAAGAGAAGTTAAAAGCACACTAAGTATATTCCTTTACTTATTTATTTTGAGATAAGAGTCTAACTCTGTCACTCAAGGGTTGAGTGCTGTGGCATCATCACAGCTCACGGTAACCTCAAACTCTTGGTCTCAAGCAATCTTCATGCCTCAGCTTGCCAAGGAGCTGGGACTATAGGCACCCACCACCCCAATACCCAGATAATTTTCTATTTTTAGTAGAGATGGGGTCTTAAACTCCTGAGCTCCAGCAATCCATCCACTTCGGCCTCCCAGAGTTTTAGGATTACAGGTATGAGCCACCACACCCAGCCTTCACTCTTTTTTTTTTTTTTGGTTAACATAATGTAAGTGTGCCGTGGAAGTTCACCTATAGGTTCAAGTGTGCCCTGAGACAAAAAAGGTTGAAAAACACTGAACTAGACCCACTAATGGTACAAACTAATACCCATGCCTAGCACATATCAGGAACTTGGTAAGCACTTGCTGACTGCAATAGAAATGATAACAGCAACAATGATAAAATCCAACACGTCTATGCCAGGCACTGGTCTAATTGCTTTACATGATTATACCTCCTTAATCCCCAGCAAGCCTCCGAGGCAGGATTATGCTTTGCTCAAGGTCACAAATTTAGGATGAGGCAGAGCGGGATTTGAACCCAGACAGTCTGGTCCTAGAGTTCATGGCTGCTATGGGCTGAATTGTGTCCCCTGCCCCAATATTCATATGTTGAAATCCCAATCCCCAGTACCCCCAAATGCAACATTTTTGGTAATGGAGTCATTGCCAATGTCATTGCTCAAATTAAGATGAAGTCATCCTGAAGTAGGGTGGGCCCCAATGCAATATGGCTGGTATCCTGTAAAAAGGGAAAATTGGACACAGAGACAAGCATGGAGGGAAGATGATGTCAGGAACCAGAGAAGCAGCCAGCTAGAGAGAGGCCATTCAGTCTGTGGTATGTGTATATTTGTGTCATAATGGCAAACACAATGGTCTTAATCCCAAATTAAACAGAATGAATGAATGAATTGCTTGGCACTGCAATCAGAAACACCCAGCCTGCCATATGCCTTCCAATCCCCACTCTCTCAGAGGCCTGCTACCCGTCAGTCACCCTGGCAGAGACTTGACCACAGAAAATATAATAAATAAAATATTCTTTTGAAGGCTGCTACTCCATTACACTTATGATTTTTCAGCAAACGTTCCCTGAGCATCTCACACGTGCAGAGCCCTCTTAACAAATAAGAGGGAAGTTTCATCTCCCTGTTTCCGTGTTCAGTCTCACACCCGTGAGAAGGGTAAGGAAACCCTCACCTCACTAACCACCTCCAGAGGCATCTTAAGAGAGATTGTTGCATAGCAAGACCAGACAGCAGAGGGCGCCCTTCACACACGTTCACAGAGTGCTCACTGTAACTTGCCGACTCCCCGCCCAGCACCTGATTCCCCTTTTCTCATCTAAAGCAAACTCTACATCACCCACGAGGATGGCAGCAACAGTACCTGCATCTCTTCTGTGCCAGGTGCGGAGTCAAACTCTGTATGCACAACCACCCCATGGACTCAGAGAGGGCAAGCCACTTGCCTGTGGTTACACAGCTAAGAAGTGGTTCCAATGTCAGACAAATCACGCTGTTCTTCCCAGACCCTAGCCTTACTAAGACTGCAGCTTTAAATTCTCAACCATCTGTAGCATCCTTTTTACTTGTTCCCCCACCTCTCTTCTTCTAGAAACCTCACTGCTACAGAGCCTGCTTGGGCAATATTTTCATCCCTGTTCTCCAACAGAGTCCTTTTAACATCTCTACACCAGAGGACTGAGACCTGGGCTTCTGCCCCCGCCCTCCCCTCACCCACTGAGTGACTTTGGCCTCACTTTGAATCCCAAGGACAGGGAGCAGAAAGGGGTCTAGTCATTGTTGTTCTAGGATCAATGGGTGATGCCAGGCAGTGCAGGGAGCCTGGTATAGGGCAATGGGGAGTGGTGAGGCCTGTGGCATCAGGAGAAGGCCCTACCCAAGCAACCCTTCCTGCACTCCAGCTGACTCTTGCTATTTGGAAATCTGGGACCCCAGTATAAACAGGTCTTCTGTTTTCAGCCAGAGATCTGGATTTTTATATGAAACTTTCCAATTTTTAAAGATTGGGCACTAGTTCAACTTTTTTTTTAAAGATTAGAAAAAAACGCACAAAATATCTGAGGGCTGGATCCTCCCCAAGGGGCACAAGTTTGCAACCTTTGACTTTGGCCCACTCCTCTCCTGATGGGAAGAGATCCTGGAAGCAGTCCCACCTACACAGTCAAGGCCCTGCCCCTCTTCAGGGTCCTCACTTTCCTTTTTTGTAAGGTGGGGTTCCTCATCCTAGCCCCCATGGTCACATGTGGAGAGAGCTGGGGGAATTGCTCTGCAAAGCCCAAGGCACGTTTGTGTTCACTGCCTGGAATTGGAGAAGGCTCCCTAATCTGCTATGGGTCAGGTCACCGGTGCACGGAGCTGAAGGCACCCTTCTCAGTCCCAACAATCCCACTATGACCCGAGCTTGCAAACCTCACTGGGCCTTCACAGGCGCCCCCTGCAGCCCAGCGCCTTGCAAGGCAGCTGCCTCACCTTCTTGCAAACGTAGTCATTGGGCAGGTAGACAACAGAGCGAAGCCTCTTCAGCATGTCAAAGATCATCTGCCGGTCACAGCCCTGTTCCAAAAAGAGGGAAAAGGGATTCTGTTTAGGGGGAGATGGGGCTTAGAGCCCCGCAGAGCCCCCAGGGTGAGGGCACGGCTGGGTGTACCTGAAAGAGCGCCACCTTGCTCACAATGTTGTAGTTCACATCAATGGCAAGGTCCAGCCGCATCTTGTCTGGAAGCTGCACCATCAGCTCTGACTCATCTGTGAACGAGACCCGGCAAGGATCACCAGCGAGCCGAGATCCACCCCACGCACACATTCAGGCCAAGTCCCCACTGATCTGGCTCACCTGGACACACCATCCCCCTGCCACATGGAACCATCTAGATGTGGAAAGAGCCTTTCTCACCGCCAGACCGCTGCCAGGAACAGTCCGTGCACTTCCTGACTAACTCCTACTCATTCTTCAGAACCAGCACTATGGTCACCTCCTCCTGGAAGCCTTCCCTGATCTCTCCCACCCAGCTCCTGTGTCAGCAGCCCCTGTGCTCTAGCACTCATCACACCCTTTAAGGCAATTGTTGATGATCTGTCTTCCCCACTCACACTCGGAAAACATTAGCAGGAGCTAGTTATCAAGCACTTCTTTGAGTCAGGCACTTCTTTGCATGGTGTTTTACAAAACTTATTTTATTAAACCCAAGAACCCAAGAGCTACCCACTACTATGGTCCCTACTTTATAGATGAGGAAGGGGCAATGGCTTGCCCACAGCCACACAGCATAGGGGATGGAGTCACGATCCTACCTGAGCTGTGCAGCTCTAGAGCCTGCTTTGGGGGAACAGGGGCCTGCAGGGCCCACAGGAGAAAGACAGGTTAGGTAAGGGGGCGGGAGGGAGAGTGGGAGGGAGAGAAAATAAGGGGGGTGGTCTTCTTTCTCTCCTGACTTAAACTGTACTTCAGTCTTCACTGGGGATGCACTTTGGGGTGGGTGAAAGAGCTGGACAGGCACCCAGAAGACAAACCCCACATTCTTCAGAGATCTTGAGCTGGCCAGTGTGGGACACATCACAGGCCTCACTAGGCCCCTCTCACATAAACCTTAGGGCCACAACCAAGAGAAGGCCCCACTGCTCAGGGCCTTAAGGACACGGAGGACAAAGGAGGCCCCAGAAGGCAAGGCACTGGACAATGAGAGCTGGCGGGGGCGGGCAGGTGTGTGGCCATTCTTACCCAGCATGCCTTGTGACTGCCAGGTGTACTCGTACCAGGTCTTGACACGGTTCTGCACGGACTTGGGGATCTTGTAGAAATTCATGTACTTCACCGTGCTGTCCATGCAGCTGCGGTAGTAGGTCTGTCCCGCGGTGGCGGCCCCCACCACGTCTCTCATCTGGGGGAAAAGGTTAAGCGAGGTCAAGGAAGCCAGTGGGCCAGAGAGGAGCTATATGTCAGCTTACACAGACCAGGAGCAGGGGATGGAGGAAGGGGATGGGGGGCCTGTGGGTTGGGAGAGTGGAAGAAACATGTCCGTGCACAGAGAAGGTTTTGCTGACATGGGAGGGGAAGTGAGGCGGCCGGCCCCTGGGTTGGCTTCAGTTCCACCAGCTGAAGGGGACACCTTGCTGGGCTGGGCTGATTCTGGTATCTCATGACTCCTCAGTGCCAGCAGCCACTTTGTCTAATGCTAGAGGAAATGTGGACCCAGCAGTACTGTTCCTTGGGGTGGCGCCCTTCTAAGGCAACCTGGAGAACCCCCAGATGTCACTTCATGCACTGACTGAGATAAAAGATGCTTCCCCAGGGGTTTCTCTCAAAGCAGCAGCCGAAATCCTCAGCCTTTGCAGAAAACCCTTCAGCTCAGCTCATGCAGGGACCCCAAAGGGACCAACATTTCAAATGAAAACGACCTCAGGGGGAAGAGGGACGTAGGCACCCCCAACCTGCAGGGCCCAGGTCCTGACTCCCAGGCCAGTGCTCTTTCCCAGGCTTAGTCCAAAAGGAGGAAGCACAGGGGTGACATTTCTGGCAGCGGCAGGAGGTGGCCTGCAGTCAGGGAGGGTGGGAAGCCAGGCTGGTGTCCTAGCTACCTGTCCGATCATCACAGAGAAAGCAAAGACACCCGTGAAATAGTTCAGCAGCTGGAAAACGATTTCAAAGATTGTCCTGGGGTCGGGCAGCCCACCAATGGTGATGAGGGTCTTCACAGCCCAGTAGTAACAGCGAATGTAACTGGAGAGAGAAGAGAAAAAGCACGTCCATCATTACAGGCCCTGATCTGCTGACCCTGGGTGGCAGACCCCTCGGATAGAGGCATAACGTGCAGAAGGGAGAGGCCCTTTCCAGCTCATAAATGCGAGAAAAACCCTCTCACAAGCACAGAGCACGCTGCAAACAGTTTGCAAGGTCTCCTGACACCTGATGCCTGGGCTCTTTCGGTGTTCCTTTAATTTATACTATCTTTTCCTTTGCTCTACCCAGTTGTGTTGGTTCATGGAAAGCAAGAGAGCCATCAGAGGTGGAAAATGCCTTGAGGACCAACTTTTCTGACCCTCTCCCTTGTCCAACTATTTTCCAGACAGTGAAACTGAGGCCCCAAAAGGGAAAGGGAACACCCATGGTCACCAGCTGGCAACTTCCAAAGTGGGGACTAGAACCCAGGGCACTGTTTCTGAGCTGTCATCCCACTATCAGTCACCCCCTGACATAGGCTTGTGAACCTTCAACAAGGGATGTATGGATGACAGGGTCCTACTGTGCGGTGAAAGGATAGGAAGTGTCCCAAATGATGCCTGTGCTCTGAGTGTGTTTCCCAAGTGCTGGGAGGCAGACACAGGGTTGACAGCTGGGCTGTAAGAATTTTACATCACTAATGGCCATACCCCAGGGTGAGGCAGGGAGCACCTGAGGTGACTAACTCTCCATTGAACCCTTCCTTCCTCCTCCTCCTCCTCCTTACTATGACCAACTGAGTGTCCACTGTGGCCTGGCACCGGGAAAGCCACTCAGCCACATCTACCCTTCACAGTTACTTCTTTAGGGTATGAGTTACATTTTCAGCCCCCCCCCCCTCTTTCTTTCTTTCTTTCTTTCTTTCTTTCTTTCTTTCTTTCTTTCTTTCTTTCTTTCTTTCTTTTGTTAAATCATAGCTGTGTACATTAGTGCAATCAAGGGGTACAATGTGTTGATTTCATATACAATCTGAAATATCCTCATCAAACTGTTCAACATAGCCTTCATGGCATTTTCTTTTTCAGCCCCATTTTGCAGGTTAAGAAACTGAGGCCCAGAAAAGAGAAGTGACCTGTGTACTGCTGGTAGGTGGCAGCTCCAAGAGTCAGGCCTGGGCCTCCTCGTCCCTAAAGCCTGTCCTCTGACTCTCCAGGCCTGCCCTGGTCCTCACCCCACACCTCCACACACTGGGCTAGAGTGCCACGGTGTCAGCTTAGCTCACAGCAACCTCAGACTCTTGGGCTCAAGCAATCCTCCTGCCTCAGCTTCCGAGTAGCTGGGAGTGCAGGACCACCATGCGTGGCTAGTTTTTCCATATATATATATACTTTTTTTTTTGAGACAGAGTCTCATTTTGTCACCCTTGGTAGAGTGCCATGGCGGCACAGCTCACAGCAACCTCAAACTCTTGGGCTTAAGTGATTCTCTTGCCTCAGCCTCCCAAGTAGCAGGGACTACAGGTGTTCGCCACAACGCCTGGCTATTTTTTTGTTGTAGTTGTCATTGTTGTTTAGCTGGCTCAGGCCAGGTTTGAACCCACCATCTTCAGTGCGTATGTGGCTGGTGCTGCAACCACTGTGCTATGGGCGCCGAGCTGTGGCTAGTTTTTCTGTTTTTAGTAGAGACAGGGTCTCACTCTTGTTCAGGTTGGTCTCCATTCTCCTGTCTCAGCCTCCCAGAGTGCTAGGGTTACAGATGTAACCCACCGTGCCTGGCCTGTCATCATTATTTTTGTATATCTCATAACATGACAGCTTTCTGGATTGGCAAATAGGTTTCCCCTTGTTTGCCTGCTCCTTGGTAGTAGTGATGCCCTGGGGACAGCATTGAGAAGTCTCCTTGGCCTCATCCTCATTCCTTTTTGGCCACACCTAGGGGTGGAGGGGTAGACGCACGTGTACAGTGTATTTGTCAACACTACTTAACTTTGGGCTGCTGAAGGAATCTTTCTGGCAAGTCTTGTTCACATTTGTACCCTACCACCTGATACATGGCAGGTGCTCAAGACACCCTAGCACAGAGAAGACATGGAGACTTGCCCTTGAACTCCTGTCAGTGATTTGGCCTTGGCAACATGGTGGCAGTGGGACTCCTTCTGATAGTCCCCGTGCTGTGAAGTATAAAGAACAGGAATGCCACCCGGGTGTGGTCCCAGGAGAGAAACTATGGCTCACCTGTTTCCCACACCGTCATAAACCCAGTGAGTGGAGCCGATGCCCTCATAGTCCGAGGCCCAGTAATAAAGACAGGAATTCAGATGCAAGCTGTAGAGGAGGTAGGCTGTGGTCCTGATGACCCTGCAGGAGGAGGAGAGGCATGAACGTGGTGGCAGAGAGGGGACAGCAGCCAGTGGGAACCAACCAATAACTGGGCTGGGGCAATGTATGCTTTTTGGGGCTGTGCTAACTAGGAATGGTGGCACTTAAATTGAACATTGTAAAGATTTGGGTGGGAATTGGCACAGGGGAGTAGGGCCACCTGCACAGACAGGTCCTGGGGGAGTGGAGGGGCCAGAGGGGAAATGCATTCACTGGGAGGCAGGGGGAGGGCACAGACGAATGCAGAGAAGGAAAGACACAGGCCATGCCCCCCACCCCCACATGAGAGATGTGGACAGAAGCCTCATGCCCTGAGTGCAGCCTGCTGGTCTTGCCCTGAGTGCGAGCCTGCTGGTCTTGTGCTCCATCCTTGGACGCCTGTGACAGGGCCCACTGCGACCTCACAGCCATTCTGTTCTGTTAGAGCTGGGTGGGAGCTTCAGTTCCCCAAGCTGAGACCAAAATGTGGGGCCTGCTAATGCCAGAGCCCCCTCATGCTGGTCTATGTGTGCCCTGGTCATGATGGGGGGAACAGGATATTCTTGGTGCAGACATTCTGTGTGTATAGGCATGGCAGGAGGTGTCTCACCTGTAAATGTAGGCCTTGCTGAGCACGGATTCCAGGCGGTTGTTAAACTCGGAGAAGACCATGTACTGGAGGGAGAGCAAGGCGTCAGGACAGTCCTGGTCTTTGCCGCAGGCTGGCCCCGCCCCCCTGGGTGCCAGGATCCCTTAAGGGCCTTTTCTGCAGCTCCCGGGAGGAGGCGAATATTCAGTGAATATTCAGAATCTGAGGGCCTCAGCCCCTCGAGGAATGGGGGCTAGAAACTCCATTCAGGAATCTGATGAAAGCCACAGCCCATCAGAAATAACAAATAATCACGTTCTCGCAATTTGCTTATAATTTCAGGGGACACCTGGACCCTCTGACTCCTGTCATGAAACTTTAAGGGATGGGTGTGTCCCAGGTTAAGGATGCTTTTTTGAATGTTATTTATAAAGAAAACCATTTTATAAACAATTGGCATCCCTAACACTCCTCCCTTAATCCTTCAAAGGCTGATATTTAATAATAAGAGTATAATTATATCTACTCTTCTTTCTTGAATCCTGTGATACGACTGACACTTTATGTATATTACCTTATTCCTCATTTACATGTGTGGTGTGTGTTATCCTTCTCCTTTGACAGAGAGAAAATCGGCAGTTGGAGTCCAGCCACTTGTCCAGAGCACAGGACTAGCACTTGATGGAGACAGCTCTCAAACCCAGATCGAACTCAAAGCTACAAACTCTTTCCATTATGCTACATTACCCCTCCCCCTCCCAATCTTTGCCCATATTTATTTTTTATATTTGAAAATAGTATTTATGAAGATTCCCCGAAGACTGTGCCAGTTATCATCCAAGCGCTCATTCTAATTTCCATCCAGCATTTAAATCGGAGGCAGAATGACCATGGGCGTGGTCCACTGTCCTGGGCCTCCTAGAGTGTTAAGAATACAGCCACCATGCCTGTGGCTTGCCTTCCCACCCCCGCCCCCCTTTTGTAAATTCCTTTAGTACTGTGTTTGGGAAAAGGCACCAGGCATCAGTTGGGGAGAGATGAATTTAATTGGTTAGCTCAAAAAATCCATTTGGATTCTGGGCAACAGAGTGAGTGAGATTCGTGTCTCAAAACAACAAAACAAAACAAAAAAAGAAACTTTAGTGACAAGGTCAGATAGATTATTATGCTTAAGAATATTGTATGCTTGTATGCACTGAGATCATTTGTACTTTTGATGCATTGCCATTTTCACAGTACCCCATAATGATCCTTAATTTTAAAAAGTGGTG
>CAUYPK010066648.1:0-15452 GCA_963574355.1 Loris lydekkerianus | reverse complement strand
TCAACATAGCCTTCCTGGCATTTTCCCAGTCACCGTGGCATGACATTTACATTTCACATTTGCTGAGTTTCACCCTTGCCCTTGTGAGATGCCCCGTAGGTGTGATTCCACCAATACCCCTCCCTCAACCCCCCTCCCCCTCCCTCTACATGCACTAACATCATGCAATTCTTCTACTCCCCATGTATTGACAGGTACTGTTACTTTCTGCATTTTGCAGAGGAGGAAACTGAGGCTCAGAGAGGATGTGTATTTGTACCATGACCACACACTTAAATGGCAGAGCTAACAATCAAACTCAGGTCTGACTCCAAAGTCCATGGTCTTAATTATTTTCGACACTTCCTTGTAGTGTACTCACGTAGGCACACATAAATTTTTCTTTACTAAAACTCCTCATTTGGAAAATAACGAAAGTTGAAGTCAAAGAAGTTTAGTCACTTGCTTAAAATCACAGAGCAAGGAATTAGCATTTCTACTTTTCCTGGTCGATTACTTTTGTCACTCTATGCTATTAATGTGTTGTGTCCATAAATTGTTCCCAATAATAAAGAACTTTAAATTTTCAGAGTATTTTAAGTTTTGGATTATTCTTGGAGCGTTTTATAGATTCTGGTACTTTAAAATGACCCTGTGACAGGATCTAATAATATGTTGTCTGTCCTTGTCATAAGATTACACTGCTGAGGAACATGGGCTTGAATGCGATCTGGAAGAATGTCAGGGGTGCAGCTACTGGGAGGGGAGATGGATTTCCATTGAGTGTTTCATACTTTGTCTAAGTCACCATGGTTTATAATTAGCTGGCTGGAGTTGGGGTAGGGAGTGGATGCAGAGGGTTGTTGGCTATCTCTACTCTGTTCTCTTCTGGCCTTTATTGTTCTTGCTCTTTCCTAAATCTTCAAAATGCATGGGGGACCAAACTGCCTCAAGCTCCACGTGGAATCCTGGCTGCAGGGATGTTATCTGTCCCAATGCTTCCTTACCTGCTCCAGCCTCAGAAATCCTCATGTAGCCATTTTGTCCTCTCCTTTGTGCTAAGCACTTTTCAGGTGATAAAGACATGTTGCTTATTCATCTTCTTTTCTAGAATGGGCCCCAGCTTCTCCCCACTCAGAAAGATCTTACTGGCACATCCCCAAATCCTTGCCTACTTTTGGTGACCATCACTATATCCCCCTTGCTGTATTTCCTCAAGAGCCCCTCCTTTCTCTTTGCAATTTCAATTGCCACAACTTCATTTAGCTTCTGTGGCTGAAGACACCTTATCTTTTGATCTCTTCTCAGCTCCACTGCTACAATGCCAGCTCTCTCGGGGACACTGGCGCCTGAGCTTTTCACCCAATACAGAGATGCAACAGGCTCAAACTCATCAATCCTTTTGCCGGTGGCCTATTTAATGCCTTGGCATTGGCCACTGACTCCAATGCCATTAGAGCTGCTGTAACAGCCTCCTTCTTCACAGACATTCAGCACAGGGTCAGACACATTCTCTCCCTGTGCTGTCCAATTGAATCCATCTCTAAACTCTCACAGTAGTTTAAATTTTGAATTATTCTTTTAGTATTTTCTAGATTCCAGCACAAGGATCCTGCTGTAGCAGGTAGCAATGAGCTATCCATGTCACAAGAAGATGACACTGCTGACAGGCACTGGCCTTGAATTGTTTCTCTGGAGTGGAGGTTGCATGTGTTAAGGGGGAGGACTGCCATTATTCCAATATTCTTTTCTGACCTCAAGGTCCTGCTCTAGTTCAAGTCTTTTTTTTTTTCTACTTGCTTAAATTATTGCTATGGTTTCCTAACTGGTCCTACCAACTTCCTGCAGGCTTCCAACTTCAACACAGCTGTGGTCATTTTCCTTCATACACAAACACCTGCCATGTCTCCCTATCGCTTTTACATGAAACCAAACCCCTCAGCCTGACATTTAGATCTCTCTGTGACTTGGCCTTAAACTACCCTTTCAGTCTCTTCCCCACCATCCTTTCATGGGCGCCCCCTATTCCAGGCACCGAGTACCAATCTGGTCCTTGACTTGGCTCAGGCTGTTTTCTTGGCCACTGGTGCTCTTTTGCTCTTCTATTAAAGTTTAAATCCTCTCCGTCAATAGGGTCCCACATACCAGAGGCTACAAACCTTGCAGTAGCTTTGGATACTCAGGAGTTTGGCCTCAGGTTCAAGTCCAAACTCCTTATCATGCTCTACAAGACCTTTTCTGAGCTAGTTCTCTCCTACTTCTAAAGCCCCATCTTATACTAAAATCCATCTTCCCTGCCCTCTCACACACTCGGTTCCAGAATCCTTTCACTTATTTCAGTTTAGTGAATACATAATAATTTCATTTAATTCCCCTTCACCTTTCCTCCACGATACCCTATATGTTTGTCCCTATAGCCTGGAATGTTCTTCCTAGCCATGTTTACCTGGATAATTCCTCTTCTGCTATGTATAACTGGTATGGCCTTGTACAAATAATTTTATTCTTCTGAACCTCAGGCTACTTGTTTCTAATATGGAGACATTAATAAGGTAGTGGCAGTTAAGTCAGAGTGTAGGCACTAAAGGAAATTGTCTAGGTTCAAATTCCCTCTTTGTCATTTACTAGCTGTGTGATTTGGGGAAAGTTGCTTCACTTCGTAGGTCTTTACTTTATTACTCTATGAAACAACCTTACCAGTAAGGCTATTGGGAGGATTAAATGAGATGTTGCATGTAAAGCACTACAGAACAGTGTGGAGCACATACTATGTGTTTAATAAATATTAGCTACAGCTATTACTACTATTACTACAATTGCTTCTTCTTCAACTTGACAGTTACTTTAGGAAGCCTTCCCCAACATTCACAACTAGGAAGGACCTTCTCTGATGTAAATTCCTGTAGCATCATCTTCCTCTTCTTCATGACAATCATCACATTTGTTATTACCTTTTCAAAGGCTAACATCCCAATTGAGTCAAGGCTTTCTGTGCTCCAGGATACATCCACTTTTCTTTATCTTTGTATCTCCAGTACCTAATACAGTGCCTGAAACACATTTGAGACTGAACAAATTAATTCATGGAAAAATGACAAATGAGTTCTGGGTTTTTTTTTGTTTGTTTGTTTTGTTTTTCCTGATTCTCACCACCCAGAAGAGATGTATTTCACTATAGTATTTGCAAGCATTGAATATATCATATATCACCTTCTAATATGCATTGTTGTTATGAGTGTTATATCTGGTATTTCCTTCTACCTTGTGTTTTAAGGCAGGAGGACTCCTCTTCCGCTTGGTCTACCCCACTGCTCTCAGCACAGGATCTTACAAGCAGCATGATGCAATGTGTTTCAAGAATAAACAATAGTTCATTCGTGGGTCGATGGGCACTTGGGCGTCTTCCATGACTTAGCAATTATGAATTGGCCTGCAATAAACATTCTGGTACTTTCTTATAAAATAATCATGTTTCAAAAGCAAGTCAATTGAGAGATAAGGAGTATATTTATTTTAATATTCTTTCAGTCATTAACTGGAGGTTTAATCATCCCCCTAAATACTGTGTAAGAAAGAAAATGTTAACAAAGTATGAATAGTCTTGTGTATGTGCATAAAAGTGGTCATGTATTCTGAGGCAAAATAGTCAATATTATTGAGTCGGCAAATAATAGTTTGAAGTCAATATTTGTATATCATATACTCTAAAATACAATAAATTTTCAAATATAATAAATTTCAAATAATTCACATACTCTATACAATAACTTTTATAATATCTTTATAAAAAGAATATCCATAGTATCTACATATGAACACAAATGTAAAAGCAACATTTGATATATCATGTGCATTATTATTATTATTTTTTTTTTTTTTTTTTTTTTTTGAGACAGAGTCTCACTTTGTCACCCTGGGTAAAGTGTATGGCCTCATAGCTCACAGCAACCTCAAACACCTGGGCTCAAGCGAGCCTCATGTCTCAGCCTCCTGAGAAGCTGGGGCTACAGGTGCCCACCTTAACCCAGTTATATTTAGAGACCGAGGTCTCGCTCTGGCTCAGGCTGGTCTGGAACTCCTGAGCTCAAACAAGTCACCTTCCTTGGCCTCCCAGAGAGCTAGGATTACAGGCACAAGACACTCCATGTCTGGCTACATGATTAACAATATTATTGAAATAGCTATTTTTCTTAAACTTTTGAATGCTTACTGAATAAAAGCTTGTAAAACAATGCCTGTGTTCTGAAAATACTATTACTGAGTGCACTAACTAAAACATTTCAGGAGGATTTTAGCAATAAATGATATCTTTCTAGTCTCAATTATTTTCAAACATAAAACATATATACAAATCACAAGAAATTTAAACATAATATCTAAATTTTTTAAAGTGTTGCAGAGTATTATAAATAAATTGATAGTGAAGTGAAAATACAAATATGATGTATAGTTTGTTTACCTCAAATATATCTATATTTTCATCTATTATAGAATTTTTTAAGTGGTAAAAATTTTCTAGTATAGAACATATCTACCTTAATTCTTTTTTTTCCAAAGCATTCCAAAGGAAAAAGTAAATATAACTGAGGCCATAAACAATAAAATTAAATTCAATGGTAATTAATACATTTCTAGTTAGAAATATAATTTTCTTATGCTTGAAATTATATTCATAACATAAATAGAACACATTGATTTCAGTCTATTTATCAGGTGCATAAATGTTAGTAATGTCTGTAGCCTTATTATCATAAATCAACAAAGACCTGGCAATTAGGAATTTGCTCTCATATATTTTTCAAAACTGTTACCAAATTTTTACTTCCTCATCTCATTTTCTTAATCTACAGTGTCATACTATATGATCCAGTTAACCAGCACATTTAGGTGACTAGATCATATAAATAGTGACACATAATTTAACAGATAATGGCCCCTTAAAAATGTTCTTTTTGGTGTCAAGTGACATTTTTATATATATTTTTAAAACAAGTGAGGTTAATAGCTAAATATTATTAAATACTTTTTATTATTTTTGTAAATTCAAAGTGTAACTCTTCCATAATAAATTTTTAATTCTTCAATATCCACATTAAACCTACGTAGACTAAAAAGCAGTATAGATACAGATATTACAAACTACCAGAAGAATGTCTGAAATTAAGACTCCAACAGACCACAATAAAATCTAAAATTTTAAAGGGGAATAAAGTAGAATTTAAGTAATATGAGCATTTTCTTCTGTGAAGGTATAGAAAAATGTAATAATAGTATGATAAGAAAAATTCTTACAATAATAATAGCATCAATATTATCAATAATTCTTTAATTGAAAACAAGATCAATAAAGTTTTATGTATTCATGCCTTGGTGAGGTAATAACTTTCCTTAGAATTATCCATTCCCTTCATCTTTTTATAATTTATAAGCATAAAAAAACTTAATAAACCGGCAGATAACCTCGACCCTACAAAATAGAGATAAATAAGAAGACGTTGATTGCAACATTTTTACATTTATAAAGGTTTTTAAAAAATAATAAATGGACAATAGGATGATGATTAATGAAATGTACTTCATGGGAAGGAATTCCAAATAATAGTTAAATATAATAATGAATCAAAAGGATGTATTAATACTATTAATACTTATAAATTTAAAAACTTAGGGAAAGGAAGTAAGGAATAAAAACTATACTCATTAATAGTAAAAACAGAATATTATTCATAGTTAAACACGCAGCATGAAGTGGGGGGTTTGGCATATACAACTAGCAGAGCTTGATGAGAAATCGGAAAAAGCAAGTTGAAAAGAAAACCAAGTTTGGAGCGCACTATCAGCAGTAATGTCATACAATCTGAGTAGCCCCATAATCCTTTTAGGATTGCCATCCTATTTCAAACTCTGTAATTATCATCAGTAAAGTACACCGATTTTAGGCTGTTTAATTTTCCAAAAGCAAGGCATGTGGATTAGCCATATGAAAAGGATTCACATATGTTCACTTGCCCATTTTTGCATTTGTAGAATAAAATTATCCACAAAAAATAACAAAGGAATCTAAATAATTGTGTTTAACTCTATTTAATTATAGAAAAAGGCCATGCATAAAGTTATATTTGGGGTCTCAAGCTGAAGGCTATATTGCTTATGAAAAGGTCATAAAGATAGATTAGAGTAAGTGGATGGATGTGGATTTTTATGTGCTCTAAAGTACTAAAGCCAAGACTATAATAATCTCTGTGGGAAGCTACTTTATTGGCCTATTTTTATAGCAAGATAAACAAAATCTTATCAGGTGTTAAGTATCACTAAATCCAATTTCATTAGAAAAGAATGTAACAGAAATTCAAGTTGGATTGAAAATAAGTGTAGAACCAACTTTTACCCTTCCAAGATGTGAATCACCTGTGGCTCAGCTGGAACTTTGTATTAGGAAGTAAGTGAAAATTATATCCAATTCTCTCTTTTTTGCATACTCACAGCAGACTCTTAAACTCCTGGACTCAAGCAATCCTCCTGCCTCAGCCTCCCAAGTAGCTGGCACTACAGGTACCCACCACAGTGCTTGGCTAATTTTTTCTATTTTTTATTTGTGATGGGGTCTTGCTCTTGCTCAGGGTGGTCTCGAACTCCTGAGCTCAAGTGATCTTCCTACCTCTGTCTTTTAGAGTACTAGGATTACAGCTGTGAGCCGCCATGCCCAGCCTTTTTCTATATGAATGAAGTTGGTAAGCATCATTATTAAGAGCCTTGATTTTAGAACTATTTGCTATAACTTTTTTTCCAAGTTAAAAGTATATGTCTCCATTTGCTCTAAAGTTGGAAGAAATAAAAGCATGTGGTAAAATAAGTTCATCCAAATATGTCAACTATCTTTTATCTTTTAAACCAGGGTAATTAAATTCACAAATTTTTTTCTAGTGTTTTTAATTTAAAATATAGTGATATGAAAAAATTTGATTTCTTAAATCCATAATTATTACTTAAATATACTTTTTATATATTTAGGATAGTTTTATAGAAGTAGGTATGTTTTAAGTCAGACATGTCCAATTCTAGTCAAATTCATTTAAAGATAATGTAACTGATAAGAATTTTATTAAAATCTTATTCTGATAAACAAGAACTAAAGTACGAAAGTTTCATCCTAATCACATACACATAAATATAACCTTAGAAAGTGATTTATCAACTCTGGCATTTCTTCTGTTTCTTCTTCTGAAATATTTTCTTTAGTCACATCAATTCATCATTAGGAATTAATCATCAATACTCTGAAAAGAGGTTAAATTTACTTCTGTGGAAATAAGACATATTGTGCAATGAATGAGCCTTTCATAATATCAGCTCCTCAAAAATAAAATGTGACTGTACTAAAGCCTAGCAGTTCTCCAGCAGTTACTAGGTGCCAAATGCTGCTCTAAATACTTTAGTTACAGAAATTCATAATACAGCAATCCTGTGAGATAGAAACTATTATGTCACTAATGAGAACATTGAGGCACAGAGTGCTTAAGTGCATACAGCTAGACATGTTGATAAATGGGAAATTGCTAGAGTGGTTGTAAAACTGTGAGGAAGGTGTGGATAATTCTGTGTGGGAACATAACAAAATTACTCCATACAGTCAAATGCCTATTGACCTAGATATAGAAAGTTTGAGTAGAATGGGCAAGGATAGGTCATTCCAGAAACTGACCTGGATTCTGCACACCAATCACGACTTCTCAGATCTGCTAAGTTCCTGAAGCCCTTCTCTGCGTGTCTTAGCCCACCCTTAAATGCATTAATGTTCGTATTTATTAATTCTTTGGACAACTATTTACTAAACACCTAAAAGAGGGAATTTGAAGAAGAAAAACAATTCTGTCTTGATGAGCACATAGTTTACAATGCATACAAGTTTAGTGCTTACAGATATAGTGTGTGTCCTCCGCCATTCATTATTTTCTTTCATAGGTTGCTTGATCCTTCAGCTGTATTTCACACTTTCTGGTAATCAAACCATATCTAATTATTCATGGCTCCTCTAAATCTAGCATGAACAGTGTTCAAAATAAGCACTCAGTGAATACTACTTGGTTGATTTGCATGTGTTTTATTTTGTTTTCATAGAACTTCTTTGAAAAAGATGACAAATACTTTTAATAGGCAAACGTGTGTTTAAAAATGCAAGTAAAGACAGGCGCAGTGGCTTACACCTGTCATTCAAGCAGTCTGGGAAACCAAGGCGGGCGGATTGCCCGGGCTCAGTGGTTCCAGACCAGCCTGAGCCAGAGCAAGATGCCTTCTCTAAAAATAGCTGAGTGTTGTGGCAGGTGTCTTTAGTCCAAGTTACTTGGGAGGCTGAGGCAAGGGGATCCCTTGAGCCCAAGTGTTTGAGGTTGGTGTGAGCTATGACACCACAGTACTTTACCAGGGGTGACAAAGTAAGAATCTGACTCTAAACGTTTTTGATGATATGACCTCACACACCAAACATTATAGTATTTAGCATATACTGCATAAATCAATAAAACTCTAACTTCTGGATGCACATTATTTTCCAAGTGTATTAAGTGCTATTGCTTTTATTTACTGATTAAACATTATCTTAAATCACGTTTGTTAGTTTTGTTCCTATTGCCTGCAAAAGATATAGAAATAAACTGTATTTAATAATATCAAAATAAAGAATACATTTATATTTTATTGAATTATGGCCCAGGAGAATAAGAAAGATAAATTAGAAGAAAGTAGCAATAAAACTAGGTTATCTCTTGCCTTTATTCCTTCTAAGGCATCCCTTTATTTCATCAGCCATAAAAAAAGCCTTGCCATAATAAAATAGGCAGAGAATATTTAAGTTTTCTAAGGGAATTCTAGTTACTATCACTGACATGGTTGGGTACTTGATACCTGAGAAATTCCTTTTGTAAATAGAGGCTCTTCAGCTTTGAAAAGATTCAAGCAAGCAAAACATAAAAGCGTACATGCCCAGTACATCTTTCATGAAGTTCATTCAAGTGTTTCAAGGCAGCAAACATAAAAGAGCCTTTTAAAAATTCTTCATAGCATAAATTTTGTTCTGTATTCCCTTGTCAGCTCATATTGCCCTTCAAGTTTCTACATGCATGGTAAAAATAGTAGAAAGGAAATATTTAATATTTTAAGTGGGGAAAAAAATTAGGTTTGAATATAAGAAATGAAACTCTAAATGTATTCCTCCTCCAGAATTTAATCCAATTATTCAGTAGAAATGATAATGATATTTTTGTAGTATGGTTTTGACTAGTTAACTTTTTGGGGGAATAGAAGAGATACTGACAAATTCCAATGAGTGAGCAAAATTACTACCAAGCAAAAATAGTGAGACATTTGATGTATTTTCTCCTTTCTAATAAGACTATGGAAATTCTTCAAAGAAAAGGATTATACTGTTAGTAAAATGTCAGTGTTAATACTATAGACATCTAGAGAATGCATACCAATGTGCATACATGAACATTTAAAAAGTTAATTATTGTTTTACTTTAAGAGTAATATTCACTGATCATACCATATTTCAAGTTGTTATAAAATAATGAAAGTATAAATAGTATTACATGAGAAGAATAAAATATTGTATTGGTAAGCAGTATGAAGGTTTTTGAAATCATTGTTGAAGGGGGAGGGTGGATACAGGGAGGGTTAGTAGGGGGACCACACCTATGGAGCATATTGCAAGTACAAGTTGGACCTATCAGGTGTAGAACACAAATGTCTTATTGCTGTAATTGGGTAAATGAGGTGAAAGCTATGTTGATTAGTAGGATGTAAGCACTCCAATTTGTACAAAAAAATCAACACATCAAATCCCATAACAGCATAAATGTATTTATGATCTAGGTACAAATGACTTAATAAAAAAAAAATATATATATATATATATGTGTGTGTGTGTGTGTGTGTATGTATATATATATATATATACATCTTTATAAATAGAATATATAGAGATGTAAAGGGAACTTTATTGTTTTAAAAAGGAAATTTGGAAAACTACAGAAACATTTCAATCTAGGAAAATAATACAAAAAGGCTCAGTGCCTGTAGCTCAGTGGCCAAGGCGCTGGCCACATACAACAGAGCTGGTGGGTTTGATTCCAGGTTGCTGTGAACTGTGACACCACAGCACTCTACCCAGGGCGACATAGTGAGACTCTGACGCAAAAAAAAAAAAAAAAGAATACAAAGGTAGGTTTCAGTAGAAATGTTACTGGAAATTAAATGTCATTAACAACCTATAATGAATGGAGGAGGTACCTATAAATAGAACAGCAAAAAAATTATGTAACTGAAGGTTATAAGAGACCAAGATGAATAAATTAAACAAAATGAGGTCGTGTAAATGGTAATTAAAATTGTTCAAATAGATGTCTGTATCAAAGATGAACCACTTATTTTTTCCCAGGAAGAGTTCTTTAGGAAAACTGTTTAATCTTTATTGATGAGGAACTAAACGTTTCCTCAGATTCACTGTGGTAGATGACATGATTTTTTTGGTTTTGCCAATGTATTAGGATGTTTTTACAAAATCAAGAAAGGGGCTGTATGAATAGCATTTGTCTAAGTTTCAGATGACTGCTTTCCCAGAATGAAGTATGATGCACAGATAGAAACTGCTCTGCTCCACAGTAAATAAAGTGCCAGGAAAAGACCCAGAGGCTGTGAACTGTGACTACCCAACTCTGATCTGATGGCACCTGTTATCACTACTGTTCTAGGTGTAATATACGAGTATACCGTGAGTAGTTTACTCCTCTGAAACTCCTCTTATGTCTAATCAGAAAGCAGTAACATCAAAAACATAAAATAAATTATATATCTGGCACTCTAACAGTTGTATCTTCTTACCATTCTAATATATAATGTTTTTCTTTGTTTCTCAGTGAATGCTATATCAGGTAGTATTCATAAATAGAGGCATATGGAAATTATAAATCCCCTAGAGAAAAGCCATGAAAATTGTTAAATGACGAGAGAAAAACTAACGACGACAGAAAATATTTATATGGATATGAATATCTGCTTTAGATTTAAGGCAAATAAAGTTTAAGGAGAAATTTAAAATCTAAAACAAGAGTCGTTGAAGTGTTAAGCCTAAGGATTCAATGCCAAAAAGAGAAATCATAAAAATATTTTGAAAGGTTGCATATACGATGATGTAGGCAAATAAATCACCACAAAATAGCAGCAAGCTGGGTGACACGGCCAAGTGGCTCGGTACTAGATACACAATTTAATCTTTTTTCATAAGATGTAGCATTCTGGTAAAATTGACAATAATGGAACTGGCTAAATCGCACTGTTACAAGAAAAAGACTTTAAATTATATTTTACTATTTTCATAGACAGAAACATACTTGAAAATCTGTCCCTGTAAAAGGTGAATGGTTTGGAAAACTTGTCAGAAGAATGAAAAAGTAAAAAGACATGATTTACCTTTTGTTTGTTTCCCATGTAAAATTTGATATTCTGTTCTCAATGTCATCCCCTAATTTTAAAAAACATTAACATCTTTCTTTACCTTAATGCAAACTGAGCCTGTGGTACTCTGCCCATTGACCCGTCTGCTGAATCTGCTGAAGGATTCTTACTGCATTTTTGCCATAAGGGATTTTCTCCTGGCCTGGAACACCATCAGCTCTCTGACGGGCAAGCTGGGAGTGCTGCAGAATCCACAGTCTTCACTCAAACAGAAATGGACCAGGGACAAATGAAATGAGTGGGTAGGTTTTCCAACCCTCCAGCCCCTCGGGTGCGATCATCTGAAGTATCTCCATAAACCATGGCCACAGTTCCACAGTAGGCTATAATTCCAATTGCCTACAGTGGTAAGTGGCTTGATAACTCACTCATCATAACTTTCTTTCCTTCCCTCATCCACGTCCCCCCTCTTCTACCACCATTTCCTATAACAATCTCCCAATAAAGTACTTGACCTCAAATCTATCTTAGGGTCAACTTCTCGGGAACCACAAACCAGTATATTCTTCTTCATCTGTGAGATGGAGATGCTAATATTGATTTCAAGAATATATTATCAGCACTGACTGAAATCACATAATGGAAAAGACCTACCCCATGGAACTTATTAAAACTCATTTTGCTCTGTATTTTCATATGCCGCTCTAAGAATTTGGTAGTAATTTGTAGTCGGGCTGCATTAGATGATATGTACATTAAGAAACTCCTAAAAACTGAAGATTGCCAAGCTTCATACGCAGAGACCTTGCTACTATAACAGAAAGGTGGATTTAGTCCAGATTTTGAAAATAAAAAAAGTCAGTTAAAAAATAACATGTGACCTAACGTAAACATTGATTTGGTTGAAAATGTTGACTATTCCCTTTTTAAGAAAAAATGTTAATGAACTACATGCAGATACTTATAGCGCTTTATCATTCAATAGTATTTATTAAGTATCTGTGTGCTCTTACTAAATTATGAGATTTTCTTTTTTTTTTAATATATCTGGGATATGAACAATAATATGTACTTGGTGAAAATCAAAAGCTTGGGTATATGGATTCCTGGGAAAGCTTTATTTATGCTTGGCATAATATTTTTAAAAGAAGAGAAATATTATCATCAAGAAATCTAAAACATTAGGAGAGAATGTATTTTCTCACTGATTTCCAGATGGAGTCACCTGGAAATAGAGCAAAATTTTACTCCTAGAGTTTAAAATACATAATTGTTAGGAGGCATGAATGGTTTCCTTCATAGTACAATACCTTTATATATCATGATAAAAATGCTATTATTTTCTTATTAATTAAAATAGATTTTCCAGAATTGATAAGCAATTATTTGAAGTTGATTTTAAAAAGCTAAGTGGTTTTTCTTTTCACAAGAACTAGAAAGATTGAGGCTCCTAGGTTTTTACTTCACACTGCCATTTTATCAGAATTATCCATTTAGTCAGGCAAGATTAGTCATTGTTATAGTTTGAGCATTTGACTCTCCAAACCTTATGTTGAAAATTGTTTTCCAGTGTTACAGGTGGGAAGTTTTTGGGTCATGGGGGTGGATCTCTCGTGAAGGACACAGTGCTATTATCACAGTAATGAGTCAGTTCTTACTTTGTTAGTTCCAAAGAGAGTTCCCTCCCTGGAAAGCTGGTTGTTAAAAATAGCCTGGCATGTTCCTGCTCTTTCTTGCCTCCTTTCTGCTCGCGTAATCTCTACATAAGCACACGCTCTTGTTAACCATCTGCTGTGAATGGAAGCATCCTGAAGTCTTCAACAGAAGGAGATGCTGGTGCCATGATGCTTGTACAGCCTGCAAGACTGGGAGCCAAATAGACCCCTTTTCCTTATAAATTCCCCCACCTGGGGTATTCCTTTATCGCAACACAAATGGACAAGGACAGCCATTCACTCCTTTGTGGCCCACCTCTCCATGAGCATGTGAAAACACGAGATATAAGGTGGCAGGGAGTTCTCAAACTCTTAGGGATTTATTTGTCAAGAGTTCATTTCAACTCTGAAGATAGCACACCTATAATCTATAGATTGCGTGTTAACAAGTTTTTTTGTTTTTGCAAATTACATTTGCACGTCGCCTGTTTCTGCAGATTTGTTACATATCTTAATTTTGAAAACCTTTGAGAGATTTAATGATTTGGATGTTGAGTTAATTTGTATACTTATTTTATTCCTTCTGGTTATTTATTTTTCTTGTATGTCACTTAGAAAAGGCCAAGCATGAAATTGGAGCTGCAAAGCAAGAACAAATTTATTGATATGAAACTGCTCTAAAAACTCAATAGGTGTGCAGCAAAGCAAGAAGGGTAAAGGGGCTGAATAATTCATTGATGCTTTAAGCATCAATAAATAACACTTACAGTGCGAATGTCTGCTGTGCAACATTAGGTATGAAATGTGAGTATAAAATAAAAGGCTTCTTCAAAGCGCCATGTTGTAAGAATATTCAAATAAACGAAGGTTGTTTTCTCCTTAATAATTCTGTGGATAACGATAATATGAATAAAATATTTGAGAACTAGGAAGCCTTATTCTGCGTAGTGCTTCAGATTTTATCTACTTGGTAAAATCGGTGAAACATGGATAACGACATAATAAAAGCAGAATATTTTATTTACACAGAATTATACAATGATGAAGATTTTATCATTATAAGTATAAATTTAAAGTTGTTTATTGATGTACCAGGAAAAAGTTATAAATATACCGTAAGCTGTATTTAAATAGTATAAATGATACATTCTTACATAAAACATTATAACTACTACTGTTACTATCGACTCCTGAGTTTATGAGAGTATATTTATGGAATTCCTTATTTACATAAAGATGAGTCCCATTGGTGATGAATACACAGTAAGCAATGTTAAAAAGCAGGCAAAATATTGACACAATTTACAAGATGGTTATTAGTAATAAAGATACCACATTTTGCTTTAAGAAACAAATTAAAGATAAATTAACCAGAATATGAGAAAACAATATGGCCTAGTAGAAGTGTGTGCCTTTGGAGTACGAAAAGCCCAGTAGTTTGCCTTACTACCTCTTAACTTGGACAAATTTCTATAATTCTCTTATTGGGAATTCTCTCATTATTACCTGTGTTAATAATTTCACCTACCTCCCAAGGATTGTTGTGTTGAGAAGAATATATGTACATCTATCTCAGAGCACATAAATATATAATTTATAATATTAAACTGTATTGGGTGTTTAATTACTATTAGTTATTTTATTTTATTGTTATTCGTACTAAAAAATTTACTGTTTTTAAAATCCAAGTGAGAACAAAGAAATGGGTATGCTATCAGATATGGCAAGTGTGTATTAAAAGAGAAAACACAAAGTAGCCAGTATGATATCTGAATCATAGTAATCATTCCATCCAGCTCTTCTCTCTCCTGTTTTTCACTTTTCCATTGTTTCTATCAATGTAGAATAAACAATTGTAATTATAACTATAAGTAAATGTAAACAGTCCTTGACTTTGAACTGTTTTTATTCCACAATTATATCCAGCTGAATGATATGATATTTTAGAGGTAGGAACAGCAACAATCTCAATACTTTGTCATGTGCCACTTCCCCATTTTCTCATAAGCCATGAAGAAGGCAAAAGATCAGCTCAGGCGGATGGAAAAGTATGGTCCTTCACTGCGAAAATTAAACACTATGTAATTGAATTGTTGAAATATATTCAAAACATACACTTCATAAGCAATTGATATTTTGTTTTTATTTCTAGGTATTTAGAGATGCTATATAGATGATTATGAAAATTCTCTAAAGCAGATGCTTTATAGTTATGCTTTGAGTAGGGAAACACCAAAGATGCTATGAATGGTGTTTAAATGGTACTACAATTATAAATTGAATATCTTCTGACTTTTTTTTTTTTTTTTTTTTTTTTTTTTTTTTTTTTTTTTTTGTTTTTGGTGGTTTTTATAACCACCAACCAAC